>JALGPX010000007.1:143404-157287 GCA_023515795.1 Amoeboaphelidium occidentale | reverse complement strand
TTTAAGCAACTTCAGAATGTAGAAAAGAAAAGGAGTAGGGAGGAAAAGGAGTTATATAATCAGACTAAAGTTCTGTCTCCCCTCATGACTGCAGAGGATTATGACTCTTTGGTTCAGGGAATATTGCTGGAGAATCAGATCAAGTCAAGAATTGCACAGCTTCAAGAATACAGGCGAATGGGCGTGACATCTTTTGCTGGTGCAGAAGAGTATGAAGTTGCCAAAAAGCAAAGATTGAATTCTGTATTTTCAAAGTCTCCATTCTTTGGGAGTGATCGAATAACAACAAAACAACAGAATCGTTTGTCGATTGATTTGGGCCCTGATGATTCCAGTGGTTTAGGATTATCAAACTTGAGAAGGACAACAGATTTTCAAAAACTTGCATTGGAACCTCTTGATTTAACTGGTTGTGAATGTGTTGATCAACTGACTTCGGCAGAACAAGAGTTGTGTTCTTCGTTAAGACTTTTACCACGTGCATATTTGGCTATTAAACAAACGCTATTAAAAGAATCTCAGAAAAGAGGTGGCTTAAAACGCAGAGATGCTCGAACTCTTGTCAGGGTTGATGTAAACAAATTAGGTAAAGTCTTTGATTTCCTTGTCTTGAGTGGTTGGATACGTCACCATTAAATAAATCGCTGGTCAAATTAGAATTCAATAAACGCACTATCATACCTTATGAAGTTGAATGCAGTGTTATAGGAGTTGAACGATTTGGCAAAGCTTTTTAAACCCACGTGATTTTTCTTTAAAATAGTTGGCGACTTGACCGAGTGGTTAAGGTGTTGTGTTAAGGTCGCAATCTCGAAAGAGGCGTGAGTTCGAACCTCACAGTCGTCACGTTTTTGGTTGTTGAAATGTTTTACTTTATGGATGTGACAGCTTTCTGTAATGTGGTGAAATAGCAGCCTGCTGATGCACTGTATCAAGCAATATGGCACGCTTTTGTTAATCGCTTTCTTTGACAAGTGTATCAGGCTGCCTTGTTTGAACATTTAAAACAAGATGAACTTGTAGAAAATCTAATTGCTCTCTTGTCAGAGTAACATTTTTCCGGACAGGTCAGGCATTTTAATGCAGCTGTAAAGTCCGATCCATGAATAATGGATGAAAATTCTTTATTATCTTTCAAATGGCGCCTTTTATTTTCGCGGGATGGCTGGAATAGCGGTTTCAAGGATCATCTTCTCAGGGCATAACTTGGAATCTGAAGCTCAACATTTGCTGCGATCAGCCCTAGAGCTCATTGTTGCGCGTATTTAACTCCAACGTAATTTCACGCGGAACAAAATCTGTACTTAGATAAACTGTACCCGCGAAACACAATGTCTATGATACTCGAATAGCAATCTTGTCTTAACATCTATGTTCCCATTACAAATTACCTTACAAATTAAAGGCGGCTTGACCGAGTGGTTAAGGTGTTGTGTTCAGGTCGCAATCTCGCAAGAGGCGTGAGTTCAAATCTCACAGCCGTCACGTTTTACCATGCATGAGCTTATAAACTATTTTTAGCTTGCGGCTTGTTTCAATCTTTTTTAATACCGTGCGATACTTCTAATGCAAGCAGGCTCTGAACANCGGAACAAAATCTGTACTTAGATAAACTGTACCCGCGAAACACAATGTCTATGATACTCGAATAGCAATCTTGTCTTAACATGTATCTTCCCATTAAAAATTACCTTACAAATTGAAAGAGTTATCTTCAAGATAAGAAGATCTATCGGTAAATCAGGGGTAAACCACGTGTACAGATTCTGGAACGTGGATAGTCACATGGAGAATAGATCATTGGATAGAGCGGAGATTCAATCTTATAGATGTCACATCGTGATACCGCCGGAGGAATATAAAAGGCGGCCGATCTTCGCACTAATTCTGGGAGAGCCGGTTAGATCTACACGTCTAGTCAATATAGTTCTATTATAATCACCCGAAGAATTTTCAAAATTAAAGGCGGCTTGACCGAGTGGTTAAGGTGTTGTGTTCAGGTCGCAATCTCGCAAGAGGCGTGAGTTCAAATCTCACAGCCGTCACGTTTTACCATGCATGAGCTTATAAACTATTTTTAGCTTGCGGCTTGTTTCAATCTTTTTTAATACCGTGCGATACTTCTAATGCAAGCAGGCTCTGAACATGGAGGAAAGAGGATAAGGGTTGAGAACACCCAGAAGCTACCAGATTTTTCGTTCCAGCCATTTATGAATGTGCATAATCCGGAAATGATCTCCCAGCAGTATCCTCCAATGATATTACCATTTCAGCCGGAGGACATGAACTATCTGATGATGTATGATCCCTCAGCAATGCCAATGATTTCCCCTGCTTTACCCATCAATTACGGAGATGATCGTAGTGAGAGAAGCAATGAACTGAGGAAGGCATCAAACTCTAGTAGCACTCACTCCAGCTTGTCATACTTACAGCATCAGCATAATCAACAACAGCAGCAACATCAACCGGTCATACTACCATATCCTCCACCAGGATCTATCCAACCAAGGAGTGTTCACACATCTCTGGAATCATTAGGTTACACGGGAAAGAAAATCAGTAAAGGGAAAATAATGACAAGCCATATACAGAAAAAGATTCAAGACTTGGTAGACTACGACGAGAAATTACTAAAGAAAGCCAGAATGTTGGAGGAAGAGGTTCAAAAGTTGAAGGTCAATCTGGCAAAGCACGGCGTCGACTCAAACATGATCATGTTTCGGAATAAGGCCTCGGAATAGAATATAGATTTTCCTTCTAGCGTTGAGGCTTTCATGAGACAATTATCTGTAAGCATGAAACTCTATTCGCGTATCACCTGACTTGTTGCTCTGTGATCCGACAATGTTTTTGCAGCATGTCGTCTGATTTCAGCTTCAAACTTCTGGAGGGCTTCTCCAAAGTAACACGATGGGCCAGAGATCAGATAGAAGAAGCTGCGAACCAACTGCCACAAGGAGTTTTGAATAGGCAGGCCTCTGAAGGTGATATCATCGATCCAATGGGAAAAAGTTACACCTCCAGCTCTGGGGATTCAACTGAGTGGGAAGATCTTTTAAAGGATCCTTATTTCAAACGATGGGCAGACTCTGTGTTTCAGGATGCAGATGATAGAATGTATGAAAAGCAGCAGAAGGAAAGAGTTATGAAGGGTGGAGTGTATCTGCTAATGGACGAGGATTTGATTAGAGAAATGGAAACGCAATTAGGCAGCTTTGAGCTTGTTTCGGTAGTTGACTCTTCTGAAGGGGATTCCTTTGGGGATGGGGAAGTCACGTCTGATCAGAATCCCGTAACGTTGGAGGAATTTGAAGGGCTTTTACGGCAAGAAAATTACAGCCTGGAGAATATCGCAGAAGATATTGTTAAAAGAGGCATTGACAAAGAAAGCAGAAAAGAGATTTGGCCTTATTTTCTCGGTCTTTACCCTTTCCAAAGGATAACTTACGATAAAGATCAGAAAGATAAGTTCGAAAATCAACTGAAACAGGAATACGAATATCTTGTCAGAAGATGGAAGCATAACGAAGACATTTTGTTAAAGATTCCTCTTGAAGATAGAAAGCATCGTATCGAGAAAGATGTTGTTCGAACAGACTCTTCTTGTTCTTTTTACAGTGAATGCTCTGCAACAGACGCAGAAGTGGATGAAATGGAAAGACTTGATCACGGTTCTATTGTTGCGATACAGAAGCAGATGGAGATATTTCCTCGTTGGAGAGCTTTGAGGGATTTGCTAATGGCATACTCTGTTTTCCATGTCAGTCTTGGTTATGTTCAAGGAATGTCAGATATTGCAAGCCCTATACTCGCTTCTATTTGTCCTGAGCCTGAGAATGACTACAAGGCATTCTGGATATTTTCACACTTTCTAATACCATTTGTACCACGTTTACCAGCTGGCTCTCAGTTGTTCGAATGGCCAAATGAGGCATTGCCTTTGGCCAAGAATTTCCATATTGATCAAAGCGGAATGAAAACTCGGCTGATTATGATAACGTATTTACTTCGCATATTAGAACCCGCATTTTATGAAAAATTGAGACAGATGGATTCCGGGGAAAACAAGGTTCCAGGTAGCGGTGCAACATCTTTGTTTTGGCTGTTCAAGAGCTTGCTTCTAGTTTTTAAAAGAGATGTTCCTGAGGATGATGACTTTAGCTCGATTCTGAGATTATGGGATGCTATTGTTGTTGGCAGATGGTGTTGGAGCGCGTGGATGGACGTTTGGATAGCTGTTGCGATTGTCCATCTTTATGTGCGGCCTCATGTTCAAGCTGGCGCTGTTGACACATTTGAAGGACTTTTGAAACTCATGCAATTTGTTTCTGGTAGTATCGATGTGTTAGCGTCCATTAAATGTGCCAAAACATTGATGAACCGATTCAAATCAGTCATGGAACCTCCTAGCATCAAATTGTCTTTGGGTCTTGAAATTCCTTCCAGCGATGCGTATGCTAATGAGGTATGGAGACCGCTAGGAGTATTAACAAAAGATTTGAAAGATGCACTAACAGAAGATTTGAGTTCTACTTCAAACCGCAGAAAAGCAGCCCGTGCTCGCGATCCAAGGATATCAGTAGATGAAGCTATTGTAATGCTTTCTACAACAATTGTTGAGAATCAAGTTAACTAAAGTATTTTATTGCAAAAACGACCAAATGATTTAGTACGCCTTCCTCTTGCTTCATCGCTAAAAACCCTCCTTGAACGCATAATTTTTATTTTCCTGATGAGCTCGCAAACTTCATGCCTTGAACTGCAGCTGAAGATACTTTGTCGCGATTGTTCCATGCCGCTCCCATAGCTTTCTGACCTTGCTCGGATTTCGCTGCTTTAGCGATCGTGTCTTTGTGTTCCCATATAAAAGCTCCCGTCTTTTTACCAGCGTCTGATGCAGCAAACTCTCTTGTAGTATTTACGAGCTCAGATCCTTCTTCGGTCTGTGAGAACTTCAACATTTCCATTGTACTAGGGCCAGCTCTCGGTTTGGTACTTGTAGGAGGCAATGGTGGCTCCCCCAAGTCATCAATGTTGAAATTATTTCGCCTAGGAATGCTTGGCGGAGTTCCCGGTGCTGTTGATGTTTGAGACTGCGGCGTGATATTTCTTTTGGGCAAAGGCGGTTTCGGTCTTGTTTCAGAGTTTTCTCGACTATGCTGAGATGCGGAGTCTGAGTCGTTGGAGAATAAACCTGTTAGCTGTCTGGGTGGAATTGGAGGCTTCGCTCTTAAAGTATTTGACTTGATTTCCTCCAGTTGATTTAACAACACTGCTGGTTTGGTCAACTGAGAAGGGATAGGAGGCTCTTCCATTACATTAATTACAGGCTTGGTCGTGCGCGGTGGTAGAGGAGGCTCATCGACTACTAACGCATCAAACTTCAACAGATCAATGCTGTCTTCGCGTCGAACAGGGTTAGAAGGCTGTAAGACAGAACTTCTTGGTGGAAGATTCGGCTTTTTTGAAGCTTGAGCTTTAAGCCATTGAATATGTTCTTGACCTAATCTTTCAGGAACTCCCACACCGTTTACAATTCTGTTTGATATCATCCATAGACCGAGAGCAAACTCGTTTACATTGAGTTTGCCATCCTGATCGGTATCGCAAAGAGTCCATATTTGACCAAGAGTCTCTTTGGGCAACCCACTTTCAGAGAAAACTGGTTTTACTTCTTTGCCTGTAACAAAGCCATCAAGATCAAGATCAAGGTCCTTGAATAATCTTTGATACTCATCAAACTGCTCTTGCTCCATAAACCATGGGACATTTGAAGGTTGACTTGAAGAAACGGTCTGCTTTCTTGGAGGTAGCGCAGGTTTCTCTGTAACGCTCGCTGGTACTTCAAAAACATCGTCGTGAAACGAAACGTAGTTTCCAGGGAATAGACCGCTTATACCATTGCTTTTCAATGTGCCAGAGTACCAACCAGGGCTTACTGGCTTGACATTTAATATCGTATCACCTTTTTGAAACGATAGATCACCTTCTTGTTCTGCTTGACAAGGGAAAAGGGTTATCGCATACATCCTGTCACAATCGAAAAATAAGACAAATATATAAATAGCACGAAGAAGGGGGTAAACAAAATTTTGAGTTACGAAACTGCCATTTTATTTTCTAAAACTTCCCTTAACGTTTACCGTTCATAATCTGCTCAATGACATTTGCTAGAGGCTTCTGTTCTTGATCATCAACCAAATCAAACTCCTTGACAAAGTACACGAAATGCTTGAAACACGTGTTCAGATGAGCGTCTTCACCGATGCTCTCAATTTTCTCCATGTGAGAATAGTAAATGTGAGCATACACTCTGAACATGCGCTTGAAGATGGTCTTGATAACATTTGATTCAAAGTTAGCAGGAAATGATCCATCGCTAGGAAATAATGCCTCATTGTCCAATTGCTGTTCTAAAGACAAGTGTTAATATGAGTGATGTACTATAATACTTACCGATCCATTCCAATAACTTGTTTACATACTCAGTTGCACTGACAGCGCTTGGCTTTGAGTTCTTAGCAGACTCCGCCCACAATAGATACTCGTACTTCTTTCCAGCACTCATTACAGGGCACGACTCCTGTGTGCAAAACTCAGAAATACACCCATAGATCAAGTTGATCTGATTAAAGAAGTCGACCGTATTGATCGCAAGCCACTCTGCTCTATCCTGTCCTGCTGGCAACTTTACGGCATCTTTTAAAGTTGCACCTCCGAGAGTCTTTACAATATACTGATGCAATTGATCTCTCTTTACAGAGTTCTGTAAGAAAGCAAAGTTCTTCTTTGAACGAAAGGTCTTATCCTCAGCGCTAGACAATTAGGCGCACACTAGAAGCTTAGAACAATTACAATAGCTTGCTTTTTTCCAACATGTTGAGTTGAAACTGGTCTTATCTGGAATAAGAAGGAAGTGAAACGCAAATCTATTTTTAGAACATCAACAACGGCGCAAAAGAGATCAAGATGGTCAAATTATCTTATCGGAACATCTTGGACGCATTTACGACGTGGATAAGAGAGCCACAATTCCTTAGTAGAACGTATTTACGCGCAGAGATTCTCTCAAATGCGCTGGAGTTGGAAAAGCTAAGAGCGAGTTCCATTTACTTTACTGTGCCTGGTATTTGTGATAATCTACAATTTTATTACAGAAGAAAAGTGGTGCCTAAAATTCACAGGGAAGATAATACATTCGCTCAAGACCTCTTTGTGTGCCACGATGGTCACTCTTTGGAGATTTATCACGAATTTGTGCAAAACATTCATCTGCAGGGACAGCCCAGCATGTCAAATTTACCGTACTTCTACCCCAAGGTGAAGTATTTCAGCTTTCGCTTTGATTTTAATACGAATGAAATGCTTTATCATTACGAAATGCTGGAAAATACCTCTCAAACTGATGAAGAGAACACAAAGGAAGTTTTACAGCATATTTCTCGATTGCTTTTAAAATTTGCTTACGGAAGTGAAAAGGGATACAAGAAGCGTGTTCCTACGGATATGGTCGTTGACAAGATCAAGTATCAAGACAAGTATCTGCGCCTGAAGAAGAAGTATCGGCACTGGGTTGATATCTGGTCGCAGCCCTTTTACGTTAACGATATCAGGCATAAGGGCATGTCTACAGATCCTCAAAAACATGTTTTTGAAGATATATCTATTCTTACTTTCTTATGCTGTTTATGGGAAGAGATGTACGAAGGAGACAGCGACAAAGTGCGATTTTTAGATATGGGATGTGGCAATGGATTCCTCACTTATTTATTGGGACAGGAAGGCTATGAGGGTGTCGGTGTTGATTTAGTCAAGAGAGAAGTTTGGGAAAGATATGAGAAAACTGATAGAATCCAGTTGATAGAAACTGTAATCAACCCAAAAACATTCCAGTCACACTTTACAGATGTTGAGCGTTATGATGTCTGGCTTATTGGAAATCATGCTGATGAGTTAACTGGTTGGATACCGCTGTTATGCAGCAAATTTTCTTTAGACTCAGGGTTTGAAGAATTGAAATACAAATGCATTGTAATTCCGTGTTGCTACTATGATTTGGCAGGTAACAAGAACGCTTTCGGTACCACATTGCCCAGTATCTCTCATTCAAAGAAGGATAAAGACAAGGACGACCCTTTACAAGGAAACTACGGCGCGTACGTAGAATGGACGGAGGACATATTTCGTAATAGTTGTGGGATCGAACCTGAAAGAGAATGGTTAAGAATACCAAGTACCAAGAATCTTGCTATTATTGGAAGGAAATGGAGTGACATTGACGCTGCAAATGAGAAAGTCAACAATTTGATCACAGGGACATATTTCAAAGCTCGAGATACAAAGAAGAAGGAAAAGATACAATTTAATTCAGACGATAAGGAGAATACTGTCATGTTTTCTGAGCTTCCTGATTACGATTCTGATGATTAATAGAAACGTTCTGTTTTATTGCTAGTCCTTTACAAATTGGATTTTCGGGATATGTGAGTTTATCATATATGAACTGCTTCCATCGGCGTAGTATTGAATAGTAATTGGGATATTCTGGTTTGACAATTCGCTGGCATCTATCCTGAATTTGTCGCAATCTATATCTAGACGATCTATGAGCCATTCCGCCCAAACCGACAACGTTGTCTGTTCATAATAATCTACCCACTTAGACCAAGGTCCAAACCATTGATTAAACTTTATGGAACGTTCATCAGCATAAAAGCAAGAGGAGCAATCGCCAAGATTGTCCATGAAAGAGTCCGACTCCATCATTTTCATATCTAGAGGCTTTCTGGTAATATCCTTATCCTCTAAAGTTTGATTACTGTTTGGCAACTCGGTCAATGGATTGTACATTGCAAGAAACTCTTTAGACTGATTTTCAAAAGGACTTTTAGTGTGTCCTAATCTAATTCGAACTTTTAATGCACCGCTTGCAAAGTTTTTGATTGTAACATTGACTCTTGAAGCGCTCTTGACTGAGAAGTAAGACATATCCCATTGGTTCCTGATTTTGTTTGTAAAAGTGCATTTCAATGGAAGAGGGTTATTAACTGTCCTAACAGACTGCGGAGCATCTGATTCCACTACACTGGATACAACAGTGTCTTGAGTTTTGTAGTTCAAACAAGGATTCATAATCACATTGTTCTCCAGGGCGCCAACTCTAAATCTTGACTTGAATGTGGCAAACATCTTTACTCCGGCTGAACTTTGAATGTTTTTATGATCAATAACAATCTTGTGTATTCCATCTGCGAGAAACTCTGCATTCGTGATAACAAAAGAGAAAACTCTATCATGATCTTCAAAAGAAACAGATTCAGCAATGTCCTGCAGAAGACGACCATCAATTTTGATATTTGATAAAACGCTCTTTGTATTCATTGGCTGATCAAACCTGATCTTCATAATGTAATTTCCAGCGAACTTAACGATCGAGTCATGTTTAGGATAAACTTCAACCACTTTTGGTTCAGTAGGTTTCCAGCCACTTAACGGGAACAAAACCTTCACTTCATAAGAGCCTACAATAATATCATTATGGAAGAAGCCGTCGTCATTCAAGCTGAATGATTCAAAAGGGATGCCTTTCTCAGGGTTAATGTCGCTCATCACATTAACCACTTCTTTTTCTTTCTTCCAACCAGAATACATGGCATACTTCGGAATACTCAAAGGCTTAGACCAAGTATTAAAAATAACAAGAGCAAAAGTCTTTTCATCACTTCCGCATGCTCTAGTGTAAGCATAAACCCCATTTGTATCCATAGCTTGATGCCATCGTTCATACACCAGGTCACATTTTTGAAGGTTCACATATTGTCTTCTTACCGCCATCAATTTTTGGACATGTAAGAATGAAGGATTTGCCATGTCAAAATTATCAATCTGACTCGGATTCATTTTCTTTTGGTCACAAGAGTTGCCCCAGGCTAAACTTGTCATAAAATCTTCTCTGGCCCAGCCGTCTAGGGCAGTTCCTTGAGAATTAAAGCCCTGCTCATCTCCATAGTAATAAAGAGGGATCCCTGGCCAAAAAGCGATGATGCCGCTTGCCAAAAGAGTCTTTTCTTTCCCATCGCTGGTTGATGCTGCAATTCTCCACTGGTCGTGATTGTTAAAGAAATGCCAATGTCTATACTCCCACTTCCAGGAATTGGAAGGATTGTAGAAATCATAGTCTTGACTATCTTGCTGATAGAGTCTCATGATTCCATCTAAATCATGTTTCTGATCCTTAACAGTGTTCAAGAACCACCAATACAAAGGATAGTGGATTCCGCCTAAAGATTAAAACAAGAAAATTTGTAAGGTTACCATCCATTGTTACATGAGCATCGTCTCCGATGAAATGCTTCGATGTACCAATTTTTGTTAAACCACGGCCAGTCATTGTTGAAGCCCTTTCTCTAGTGCAATAGAATTCTCCCCAAACACCAAAATTGTTCTTGCCAAGAGACTTTGCATGACTCTTTATGGCAGGAACCCAGTCCTGGAAGAAAGAAAGTGGAACTTGCATCGGAGTATCAACACGAACACCATCAATATCAGTGGATGTGATAAGAGACCTTGTCATTGCAATAATTTTCTGTACGACTCTAGGATGTGTTGTTCTCAAATCATCCATCAGTCCGTAAATCTTCCCCAAATGATTATTCCATGGTTGACCATAACCGGCATCTCTCAAATCACCATTGTGATGGAAGTCACTACTCCAAAAACTGCCAAAGTATGGACTTTCATCAACAACAACATTTCCTTGATCATCGTATACGTTTCCGTAATGAAGATTGTAGTGCCAGTCATTGTTAACTTTGAAATCAACATACTGACGCTGAGGCCTGTGTGGATAAAGTTTGTATTCATTCAAGTGCATTCTGAAAGGAGTTTCTTGGCCTCTAAAGCCATCAAAATAGTACAAGTCAGCCATATGGTTAACAACAATATCAACGATGACTCTTAAACCCAAATCATGGGCAGCCTTCACCATGTCTCTAAATTCTTCAAGTGTACCAAATCTATCGTCAAGAATGGTAAAGTCAATCTGAGCATAACTATGATAAGAATTTTCCATATTCTGAAACACAGGAGATATCCAAATGGCAGTGTAGCCAAGAGCTTTGATATAATACAAACGATCTTTCAAACCTTTAAAATCACCACCGTGTCTTGTGTTTACAAATCGCGGATCATAACCGTTAAAGTAGTAATACGGACCTTCGTTGTTTTCCGGTTGACCGTCGCTGAAACGATCAGTCAGTAATTGATAGACGGATTCTGATCGCCAATCTTCCGGCGAAGGATAATACGAGTACGCTTTACCAGACTCATTTAGGGACATTTTAAATCTCAGCTGATCATTTTCGTTTTCTGAAGCATCAGGGCCAGACTCTTCAAGTGCGTCAGAAACTGACTTAAAAGAGCCAAAGTACTTTGTAGGATCTTCTCCGGAAGGATTAAAGTTGACGTTCCAAAACTTGTTCTGTGGGGTATTAGGCGCACAACGCACTACCACAACAGCAGCAGCAATACAAAACAACGCAGTAGCAAAGAGTTTCATACTGTGAACAAAAAAGATTATCAATGGTAAATCGGGAAATCGATAGCACGAAATTTGACTTATGATAAGCGGGGCTTGCTTCTGTAATCGATTTGGTTTGTAAGCTTTCGAAATTCAAACTTAGCTTTAGTCGGGTGCTATAATAAAGTTTTTAGGGTTAGCCCTTTTACGGAGAATTTATGTTACTGTTTATAAGTTAAGCGTTGTATAGATCTGAAACAAGACCAATGTTCAGTATAAGTATAAGCCTGTAAGGAAACTCGATCTAAACTTGCGACTTTAGACAATAACAGAGCCTTCAGTAGCCCTTTTACTTTAGGAAATTGAATGTTCGTTAAATCGATGGGCCTTTTGGTGGCGTCTGGTACGAAGATCTTTCCTGTCGCGTAGGGCCTCGCTTTCTCAGGAAGTTCGTCCAACTTATTAATATAAGTTCCTTAGTAAATTCCATGAAACTTATAAAGTTCTTGTCCAAAAGATTGCGCTATTTTTAGAGGTTCACTCCAATCCAACAACCAGTTCATAGTGAACTTTGATTTTTGCACCAACAAGCAGCACAAGAGGTTACAGCATGAACACTCAGGATACAAATATATCTGGATCATTAGATATATCCCAGATAGTGTCAAGCTATGATACTGAGGAGAAGGAGGATAAGATCGTAAAAAATGACTCCCAGTCAAGCTTGCAATCATCATCAACCTATGAGTCTGCTGAGTCTGTTCTTGATACCACAGACAATGATAACGACAACGATAATGATAATGATAATTCAAACGTTGATGATGACAGCGTTACTCCTAAGCAAGTTGAGGAAGAATTATTCAAGGCTGTTTCAGACAATAATCGATCAAGCCTTCTAGACGTCCTGAAGAATTACAAAACATCAATAGTGTTACAAGTGCTCCTTACCTTCTCTTATCCTAATAGGCCTGCTCCCACATCAGAGACCAATGGATCTAAAGGGAATGTCACTCCTAATATCAATCTGCGAGATCGAGCAGAGAGTACATCAGTCAAGCAGCCTGGCACACAGAATCCAAAAGCAAGATTCTCATACATAGGTCAGAAGGGTCAACAGCTGAGACCTTACTTTAACTTTGATCCTGATATCTTGCAAGAAGCTCATGAACTATTGGGAACATCAGTATCACCTTTGAACTTGATGCAGATTGCATGTATGAACGGGGAAGAGGAGATGGCTACCGATATTTTGAAGTACATTTACAAACATACTCATACGAAACAGAAGCTTCTATTGATGGAGTTCTTGGGTAAAACATGGGGCGATGGGAACACGACTCTGCATCTTGCTAGTTTCCAAGGAATGAGTGATCTAGTGAAGTTCATGCTGAAATGTGGTGCAAATATCTTGAAAAAGAATGGTCGTATGTATAGGGTAATAATCCTCACTAGTATTGATGCTGATTGTGTAGCCTGTAGATTGTGCAGACGACGATTCCACAAGAGGTTTGTTCCGATCAGCCATGGAGGGTATGAATTTGACTTTTACTGAGTTAATCTTTAGTTGTGCGTATGGTCAAAGTTTCTCCTTTACCAGAAGATGGATTGAAGCGACAAACTTCATTACTTAGAGGTATCTTATTACGTTTCGAATAGTCTAACATACCCAGTTAAACCGGCGTTTGAAAGAAGCAATTCTTTTACTTCATCTTCTGCTAAAGACTTATTGCAAATTGCATCGACCGTGGCATCTAGTCCTCTTGCAGGAGACTCATTTAAGGCAAACACGGTTCTGAAAGATTCATCACTTCTGAAATTGGCACAAAGTCCTAGAGAAAAGCAATTGTCACAATCCGGCGATCTAGAGTCAAGCCGACCATCTTCTGCTCCTGTAGCAGCGGGAGTTGGCTCGAAAAGTACGTCAGAGTCCGATATTTCAAAAGCCTCCCTATCGAGCGCTCCTCTGGTTCTATCTGGTTCAGGCGAGAAGATAGCATCCAACAAGAATAAGGATCTTGTTATAGATGCAAAGCTGGCAGCATCCGGTAGTAAACTTTCTCTTATGAGAAGGGAAACATCTCCTGCGCTTGGTTCACCCCTCAGACCGCAAAAGAATGCCCGTTTGATTTTGTGGGAGCCTAACTGTCTATTTCTGGATTACGCGAAAAATGGAGAGTTGCAGAAGATGAAAGATATTTTTGCCGAATACGCGAGTAATGATAAGCAATACCCTTTGTCTCCGTATTGCTTGGAGAATTTTAAGTTAGACATCAATGGACACAGCTTGCATACAGGAGTCACCGCTCTGCACAATGCATGTGCATATGGACATATTGACTGTGTTAAGTATTTAATTGAA
>JALGPX010000007.1:108139-142082 GCA_023515795.1 Amoeboaphelidium occidentale | reverse complement strand
ACAAGTCCGCCAAGCCTATGTTTCATATGTTAATCATTTGCAGCTTCCTCCGAAGGTAGTACGCAGACACAGACTCATCAGGGGCCCACTGGCTTTGGCTATCCTTGATATTGCTAGATATGGCCCCTTTATTGAGTATACTAAGATCGCTGAGAAGTTGAAACAACATGATCCGCCATTTGAAACAATTCCACACAGAACTTCTATTCAATGTTTCCTGGCCAGTAGAGGCTGGGATGCTTAGGAAGCACCTAAAGTTGTACCAGTATCTTCAGATAATAGGAGGAAGCGGTTGGTATTTGCGGAGAAACATGAAGATGATGATGAGCAGTTTTGGGACCATGTGGTCTGGAGCGATGAGGTAACAGTTGAAGCGTGCCCTCGCAACAGAAAAGTAAAGGTGTTGGTACACTGTACTCAACAATATTGGGAAATACCATCTAACCCGCAAGTTCAACAGGGCGGTTTTAAAGTCACTTTTTGTGGCGCTTTCACAAAATATGGTGTTGGGCCTTTAATTCCTGTAGAAGGAACGGTAGACAAAGACAAGTATATCGATTTGTTAGACAACTACTTGGTCTCTGAGATGAAACACTTAAAACAGGAGCACAGGCAAGGGTTTGTCTTTATGCAGGATAATGCTCGTCCTCACACCGTGAAGAAAACTTTGGCTTTTCTCAGGAAGGAAAAGATCAAAATCCTTGAGTGGCCAACGCAAAGTCCGGACCTCAATCCTATTGAGAATTTATGGGCTATCATCAAGAGAAGACTGTACAGTGACCATACTATGTTCACGCCCAAACATGCTTTGATTGATTCGGTCCTCCACGAATGGAACAACATCGAGGATTCGGTATGTGAACATTTAGCGGACAGTATGCCTAAGCGCGCGAAAGAGGCGTTCAAGACTCATGGCTATCCAATAAAAATTTAATGTATTATGCAAGTACCAATAATTGTAATGCTCGTGACTTTATTTTATCTTAACAAACACCGCCAGATACCTTCTGGTGATTCTGTGCGCCTTGGCGAAACTTGGAAATCGAACTTGCGGTCAATTTAAACAACCTGGACAATCTTGATAATTCGAACTTCCTCGATTCTGACAATTTTTCTGATTTGGTTCCATTGGCGATACTATGATCAGATTCCAGGTCCTTCAGTACGGCCATCACATCCTGAACAAGCTTATTTGCACGGCCTCTAGAAAAATCTTCGCGGACAACAACTCGAAGAAGCTTCATTTCATGCAAATCCGGTGCCATATGGTAAGCAGGTACGATCCAACCCTTTTCTCTCAACCTGTGAGACAAAGTGAATTCATCGAACGGATAGTTTCCGATCAAAGAAAATGCAACTAGTGGCAAACCATAACCGCCTCCTTGACTCAAAATCTTAAATTTGCCGGTCTGTTGCAAGTTCTCTGCAAGTGAATCTGCAATACGAGTCAGGTTTTTCATTATCGAAGTGAAACCAGCTCTTCCGTAACGAACAAAGACGTAATACTGTGAAATCACGTTTGAAGCACTCTTTGAAAAGTTTAGAGTGAATGAAGCCTGCTCTGAACCCAAATAATCAATTTTGAATACCAAATCTTCAGGCAAGTATTTCTTTTCGCGCCAGACAGCCCAACCAATTCCCGGATAACACAAACCATACTTGTGTCCAGACGTATTAATGGAATAAACTTTGTTGCAACGGAAATCCCATTCCAAATCCGGAACGACAAATGGTGCAACAAAGCCTCCTGAAGCTGCATCAACATGGATACCGACGTCTAAACCAGTTTTCTTCTCCAAATCGTTCAACAGCTGATTCAATGTTTTAACATCTTCATAATGTCCTGTATAAGTTGAACCAAGTATGGCAACAACACCAATAGTATTCTCATCAACCAAATCTACAGCTTTCTTTGGATCCATGCACAAAAGATCTTCTGTAACATTAACAAATCTCTCTTCAATTTCGAAGTATCGAGTAGCTTTTTCCCAACAAACTTGAACATTGGAGCCCATCACCAAGTTTGGCTTGCTAAAATCTTTGCCCTCAGCTTTTCTTCTCTGTTGCCAACGGCGTTTCATTGCCAAAACAGCGAGCATGATCGCTTCGCTTGAACCAATTGTTGAACAACCCAAAGCTTCTTCATTTGCCTCAATAGGAGCATTAAACAATCTTGCAACCATATTGACGCATCTCACGTGAACTTCAGCAGTTTCAGGATATTCTTCCCAATCGATGAAGTTCTTGGACATATTCTCAAGCATTAACTTGTCAGCTTCTTCTTCCATGTAAGTGGTAACAAAGCTAGCAAGATTCAGAATTGGGTTACCATCCAAAGCCAACTCATCTCTGATTAGTTTGTAAGCTGTCTTTGCAGGCATATCGCGTTCTGGTAACTTGTAGCGTGGGATATCGTCCCAAGCATGTCTTGAACCATAAACTGTAGACTCAACGAAATCGCTGGATGAGGGGCCCTCGTCCTTTGACTTTTCAGTCTTAATTAACGATGATAGGAACACCATTTAAACTTGTAATGAAAAGCACAATAACGAGGCGAAGCGTTTTGCGATGTGGCTTTGCAACAACAAACCAAACGCGCGTTTTGGGATGTAAACAAAAAAGTTTATGGGGATATAGGCAGAAAGGATTTACATCTCTCTTGCAGCTTGGAAAGAATAAAACTTGCTAATTGTCTGTTCAGCGGTGTTGCGTCCCATTTCGCAACGTCGACCATCATCCATTCCATCAACATTTCTTCAACATAATCGACTGTTCCACTCTCTCCATGCCGTAAAAAGATGCTTGCTAGTTCAAACGGGAACACTGAAGTTATTGAGATGTTCCTTCCTTTTTCTAGCGCAGGATTTTCTTCGATGAATGCAAGCTGCATTGCAACAGACTGCAAGAACGCAGACCTGAAATCGGAAGAATACAATGCTGAAACTTGTTGCTGATCTAGTTCTGTGGCAGAATTAACATCTTGCGCTGAAACAAATGAAGAATTTGACGATAGTGTTGAATTCTTGAAGATATTCCACATGATTGCCAAACAGTTGTTCAAACCATAAAACATATCCAAAGCATTTAAATTAAAAGGGCCGCATAGCTGCACAAATGTAGCTAAACTTTTGATATAAGACGTTAGTAAAGATAATGCTATGTTGTCCATGTGTTTCAGCTTGTTGATCAGGCCTTTCTGCATTTCATCATCGTCCTCCACGTACAATTTTATCCATTCGAAGTTGCATAGTGCAGAAAACCACGAGTTGAGAAACATGTAATCAGATGCGCTCCTACTCGTCACAGTCCCGCTTTCTGACGCCATTCGAAGTTCTCTGCTTCGTGGATGCAATATTCTAGTTTTCCCAGCTCCAACGACGGAACTCTCACCTGCAATCAATCTATGTGTTACAGCAATAGACATATCTTTGAATTGATAAGACGGCGCTGAAAAGCCTCCACTTGACATCAACTCTACGGCTGCACATGTGAGAACTGAGAGAATCACTTTGCGCTGCATGATACCAAGGGTTCTACTTATGGTTGAAGTGAACATGTTTATCGCATCTAATCCAATGACTTCAGGATAAGCTTTTACAGCAGCCTTCAGACAAAGAAATCTCTCTTGCATCCATGAATCATTATTGGAATTAACGTGTAAATTCAGTATAATCTCAAATAAGTTTGCAATATGTAGATCTCTCTTGTTCATTAAACTATCTATAGAGCAGTAAGCTTCTTGAATAAAATCAGGTAAATGTTTCAACGCCAATTCTTGTTTCCATGGCTCATCCGAAGATTTCAACAGAGAAACAAAATCCCATATGAAATTTGGTACTTCGCGTGGCTTTTCTTCCTTAAGAGTCTCCTGAAAAGCAGCCAGAGATGAAACGTCAGATTCGTCATCGGAGTCTGCTTGATCGTTGGAGCATTGGGGTTCGTCATTGTTACCAGCGTTATCCAAAGTAAGATTCTCTAAAGATTCTTTGATATCATTCGTCATGAATTCAGATATAATGCTTTTGATTTCCATAAAATCCAGGTCATTTTCGCTTTGGCTGGAGTAGAATCCAAAGTCAAGTTTTTGGTAACTGCTGTCATTCCCGTAAACCAGCGGCGACAGAATCTCGGCAGTGAACAATCCTGCGTATCTGATTCTTTCATTGGAACAGCTCAAATAGTGCATTATGCCCTCCGACAAATAAGAGCGTAACTTTTGGTTCTCAAGTCTGCTTTCGCGATCAAAGTTCTTGTAACATAGAGTTAAGGCTTTACATAACATCAGCTGATATTCCAAATCGTTATTGTGGAGTATTCGCATAGGGAGCGACCAAATCTGGAGAATGTCACCAAAGAAGTCCTTCAAACAGTCGCACAATTCAGCTGCCTTTATGATACTTTCCAAAGCTTTTGATGATAAATTTACACACTTGAAGGAAGATTTGAATATCTCTGACGCTTTAAATAAACTTTTGTCTGCAGGGCAAAGCGTCTGATGGAATAGCCTTTTGATATCTTCTGGTTTGTAGCCCTCAGAGGTCAAGAATGCAAGCAAGAGTGACTCCATCGCGTAGCGATTTATCTTCAGACAGACGTCCTGCCAAAAGGTTTCTCTAAATTCTGAAGATGCTTCTTTTTCCTTTTGGCAAAGTCTTATGAGCTCCGTAGCCAAAATCTCAGCGTGCTTTCTGTCCCGCAGTAAGAATCGATTAATCAGTAACGCCATTTGATCCACAGGCAAATCCTTAGCTTCTGTTCCATTAAACACTTCGGAGGCAATACGAATGACTAATTCAGTAGGAGAAATAGAAACCAGAAGTTCGGTAATGTTCGTGTTATCGCAAAGGTTTAAGGTTTGAACCATATTGAGAAAAAGATTTAAGCGTCAAATTGAAATTATCTCTATTATTGTGCTTTTCACGCAAAATGATCAACGAACAAACTGACATAATTCGTACCCGCGCGATCATTAATGCAACAAGACTCAATACACGAAAATGACCTAATGCGAATTCGGGCTATCGCTGATCATGGCTTTCCCAGCTACCCAATTGGAAATCCTCTCAAGTACCTGCACCATGATCAAGTTGTGTTGAAACATCAGACTAGTTTCCCCTACGNAGGTTTGAACCATATTGAGAAAAAGATTTAAGCGTCAAATTGAAATTATCTCTATTATTGTGCTTTTCACGCAAAATGATCAACGAACAAACTGACATTCGTACTCGCGCGATCATTAATGCAACAAGACTCAATACACGAAATTGCCCTAATGCGAATTCGGGCTATCGCTGATCATGGCTTTCCCAGCTACCCAATTGGAAATCCTCTCAAGTACCTGCACCATGATCAAGTTGTGTTGAAACATCAGACTAGTTTCCCCTACGGAACGCTTCCGGCTTTTCACCACCATTGGCATTCATATGAAGGAAAACTCTTCTGGTATTCCTTGCTCCATTGATATCACGATTCCAGCGGGTCTAGCAGTTGGGATTATTACAACTCTTGATCGACCAGATATCAGATTGAACCAATATGTTATCACACAATGAGCACAATTTGCTCGTTCTGAATTCAGGAACCAACCAGCACCTTGTTCTTCGATTCAATTCCACGAAAAGATGTTTGTTTGGAGTGGGTGGATGTCCTCTGGAGTTGTGACTGAAACCTCCACCACCATAAGCAATCACAACATCTTCAGCACCAGCAGCAAGCTCCTTATATAAAGTATCATACGCCTTCTGTCGTTTAATTCGCGTCTTCCACCGGAGTCTTCTCCAACGCATGGCCCGGTAGAACCCAAGAAACTCATCGCGATATTCCAAAACATGTAACAAGTGTGTAATGTAACCATCTGTATTAGAACAGCACGGTGTTGGAGTTAAAGTAATCGCCATATGCCTGTCACGATCAGCTGTTATCCAAGTGTTTGCCTTCTTGGTAGAGTATCTAGTCCCTGATATCTCTTGCCAGCGACTGTTTGAACATTCCAAAACATCCGCAGCGGTATTCCCAGCCACAGCCACATACAGAGAGTTTCTTTCAGGGTCTTAAGCAACAATACGAGTCTGCCCATTAATGTCCAACGGTATAAATTCTCCCTCATAGTTGTAACCCCAATCATTGATCTCAGATCTCTCAAACTGTTTCATGTTAAGCTGGTGGTATTCAAAACCATAAGTGGAGACAGAGAACCCAAAACGCTTTGTGGCACTAGTGAGCTTGTCAATATTAAACGCTCTACGCCACCACTTCATCACGTTCAATCTGAAACCAGTTTAATCCTCGGAACTACAATCCTAATATTTTCAGAAGTCATTTAATCATGTAAAGCGTCAGTATCAAGAAGTATGAACTATTTTTTAAAAGTACTGATGGGAGTGAGACTAAACAATCTCAAACCTCTCCGTGAATCCCATTCTTTAGACGATTCTGAGCATCTTGTTTATAATTATTTACAAATAATTTCAAGAGTCTGGATATCGGTTTCAAGTATTTCCACCATGATGCCTTAAGAGAGTCCTCATTTAACGGCTTATTATGCAGGATAACTCCCAATATTTCGTAATAGTGATTAATTCGATCATATATCCCATTCAGTTGTTCCGGATTAGCGCTCTCAATAATGTTTAGAGGGATAGAGTAGGATCTTTCATCTTTTTCAGTTCGTGGGATTTCATTTATTGCTACTGTAACTACCTCATTAGAATTGTCTACACTTAGAACGCTCTCAATTGTTTACCAAGTTTCCAAATCAACCATTTCTTTATCCACTTCAAAATATTAGTGACCACATGGTTTTGACAGTTCGTGGAATGCATTCTCGCCATATTTGAAATGAGCTGCGCTAGTTTAGTAGCATCATTCCACGCCAAATGATCAGGCCTGCACCTCGAGTATACCTCATCCATATACTCATTAATAGAAGGAGTTGAAACAACTTTATGCTGGTGTGGATTTCTAACTGCATCATTGGAACATACTGCTTGATAGAACTCTCTCATAATCCCATCACTAAATCCTAATTCTGGAATGGGTCTGTTCTCTTCAATCATCCAAATCACGTATCCATTCAATAGACGTGAAACTTCAACTTGGATGTCGGTACAACGTGCAACAGCATCCATAATGATGTCTTCGAGAGGAGCAATGCGCAATACTGAGTTCAAACCAGTTGTAGTGGTCACGGTCTTTTCAGGCAACTCAGTATCTCGATACTGNGCATCAATGGAACATACTGCTTGATAGAACTCTCTCATAATCCCATCACTAAATCCTAATTCTGGAATGGGTCTGTTCTCTTCAATCATTCAAATCATGTATCCATTCAATAGACGTGAAACTTCAACTTGGATGTTGGTACAGCGTGCAACAGCATCCATAATGATGTTTTTGAGAGGAGTAATGCGCAATACTGAGTTCAAACCAGTTGTAGTGGTCACGGTCTTTTCAGGCAACTCAGTATCTCGACACTACAGTTTCAACCTAGGCTTGTACAGTGGACAGTTCTTGTTGGAGATTCTCTGATGCTCCGTACTACCACACTTGCACCTTTTGCCGGCTTCTGGTTCCTTCCGTTTCTTTCCTCCTGCACTTGGCCCAATGCCACTAGAATCGCCCACATCAACTGCTACCCCAGAATGCTCAACCATACTCATACTCAAAACATTGTCCGTAGTAAATGTCTTTGGCATCTCATTCTCATCATTTCTCATTTTTAAATCTAAGTCCATAGTGTCCTCAACTCGTAGTAAATGGAACTTATTCTTATGCTCGTAAATACTCATAAAATCCGTAGTAATACAAAAAGAGCAAAANTGGAGATTCTCTGATGCTCCGTACTACCACACTTGCACCTTTTGCCGGCTTCTGGTTCCTTCCGTTTCTTTCCTCCTGATCTTGGCCCAATGCCACTAGAATCGCCCACATCAACTGCTACTCCAGAATGCTCAACCATACTCATACTCAAAACATTGTCCGTAGTAAATGTCTTTGGCATCTCATTCTCATCAAATCTCATATTAAAATCCAAGTCCACGCCGTCCTCAACTCGTAGTAAATGGAACTTGTTCTTGTGCTCGAAAGTACTCATAGAATCCGTAGTCATACAAAAAGAGCAAAAGAGAGCTTGATTACTAACGGAAAATGCCTTGAAAGATGGTTTATGCGTGTGGCGTATGATTTCCCTGCTTGGGTCGACTTGAAACAACGCGGTTCGTGTTGAAGTCGATGGTATCTTATTCACTCTTAAACGACCAGGAGACATGGAATTGACGGATTTTCACGATGATATTGCGCGCTGATGATGTGAAACACTCATGTTTAAAGACATTAAAGCTGATCAGTTAGGGCTTCGAATAAACTTAGGGCTCAAAGAGTGATATTTAACGCAATTCATTACGAACAGTCTTGATTTTCTCTGATTTTTTTTATTGAAACAGCGCTATTTCAAGTTTCAGGTGGCAACGAATCTTGCGTCCCGAAAACTTGTGCCAAATCTGATGGATGATTCTGAAAGTTCATCATGTGAAGTTTCCTATGCGCGAAATTCAAGTTCCCAGGGTGGGTCTTGAGAATGCTATTGCCATTAGTTTCTCTGATTGTGACCTTTCTCGTGCTAAGAGTGTGTTTAGCGTCAAAATTGATGCACGCATTGTAGATCAAACAAGGAATAAACATTTGTCGCTAGTGAATGAAAAATAGCATATAGAATGCTTCGCTTGTCAAAGATGAACGATTGAAATCATGCGAAAAGGATGTTCAAGAAGTCATCCATCGAGTTTGTGCATGAGATCAAATATCAGTCTGTAACAACAACACCACGACTCTAAGATTTCCAACACTTTAAGCGTCATTCGAAAGATAAATAAAGATAGACTCGCGCTTGGGAGTTTTATGGGTATTGGTTTAGAGTTGAGTTGGATATCTCGTTGAAACCACTTTTGGCGCATAAATAATGCGCTGACGCTGTGAAGCTGAAACTTTGGCATATTGAGCTTCACACGTTCGTTGATATCGCCATACAGTTCAGAACAAATTACAGTCAATTTCCATAAGCGTGTACTCCACACCGACTATTCAGTCTCTCCAACGTGAACTTGAAATAGCGGAGGGTAATGAAGCGGAGTAGATCTGAAGTTCCAAGTCACCATTTACGTCTCGCAGCTGTAGTATCATCAGTATCGTAATTCTGAACTGCGGTTCCTTGTGCAATATCATAATGTTATTTGACTTTCAGTCCAACAGAAGCAATAAATGAAGGTAAGAGGACTTTTCTAGGTGTTTTAATTCCGTTTTCTCGTGTGAGAAGCTAACTCGGACTCGCTGAACAGCTAACTCGGGGTGCGCGGGCTCGATTTTTTCAAGATTTGCAAATCTCTATTAGAGTATCATGGCGAGAACACCGAATGATACTGCCATGAGGCTACCAAATACCTTTGAAGATGAGGCACCATTCGTTGCCTGACCTGTTCCGACAAGATTACGGCTTGGAGATGGCGCAATAGGAGACAACACTACAGTCTCAATAGTAGCAGTAGTTGTAGCTGTAACGTTGGGTTCTGGTGTTTCAACAGGAACGGTGCTTGTTGCGATTATTGAAACAGTAGGGCTACTCGCTGCAGGAGTTGAGAAAATGCTAGCTGACTCTGTGTTATTTCCTCCGATAGACGCGCAAGTATCAGATCTTGGTACATCCACTACTCCGTAAACAGAATTTCGGCTCGTGTCAAAAACACTAACCATGGCACGATCCCCAACAGTCCAGCAAAGAGATCCTGTTCCGGAAACAGGAGTTGAAATCTCAGTCCTGGAGCAGAGAAAGCTTTCAGATGATTTCACATCAACTTCAAGCAAAACAGGCTGAGAAGAAGCAGCATTCTCTCCGTAAATTACATACCTAGTTGCTCCCTTAGCGGCAAAATCTGTAGCAACAAAATTGACATCATAATCATTACTGTATGTCATATTAGCAACAGAAGAACCGGCTTGGTCGACAATGTTCAAGGCAAACTTCTGACCAACTCCTCTTCGATTCTTATCAAAAGAAGTCAAAACAGCGATTTCACCATTCTCAGTAAATGAGGCCTTTACAACATGCCCAAAAGAGCGAAGGTTCCATGAATTGACCCAAAGCAACGCGCCATCTTGAGAAATCTTCAGAACAAAAAATCCAGCATGGACAAAAGTTCCTTGGAATGCAAATCCATCGGTGGTCATACCAGACACATAAACATTTCCAGTACCGTCGATAAGAACTGAACCAGGTGCCTCTGCGTATCTTCCACCCAGAATGTAGGACCAAGCGATGTTTCCGTTAGGATCATATCTGATTGCCAAAATATCAATAGACCCATAAGATACAGCTTGAATACCTACAACTTCTCCTCTGACTTCACCAATAGCAGCAATAGAACCATCTGTTCCAATGACGACGCTTGTGAACGTGACATCACCTGCGTAGCTCCCATAGATCTTTGCCCAAGAAGCAGTCAAGTTTCCACTGAAATCAAAATCGACCTTTGCCACAAACCCGTAAGCATTGGAAGTAGCAACTTCAGAAGATGCTCCAAAAATCGTGCGATACTTTGTCGATCCAACCAAGACAAAATTGTTATCACGGAACGTATCTTTCATATCACGTAAATCTATCCAATTTTCGTTTGACAACGTAATATTCCCTTTGCTTTCACCAGATATTATGTCTACTTCAGAGATAATAGCCTGCAATGGCCTAGAGCTTGAGCTAGTTCCGCCGTAAACGTAAACGCGATCAGATGTAGGCGCATAACAACCCAAAGGACGCATCAGCTTGTAGTCCCCATTGATATTCTTGGTCCAAGAGAATTCAGCACTTAAAGCGAACTGATTTAACGCGCCTAAAGCAACAAAAAGCAAAGAGCAAAATTTCATTGTTGACAAATTTCGAAAAGATCGACACTGCACCGCAAAAAAAAAATCAACATGAAACCGCGACATCGACGTAACAAGTCAAAACAAGTAAAAACACGTAGTCGCCGTTGTAATGCTCCATTAAGCAGTATTGGAACGCTGCTTTTGTCAACGCGTTGATTTGTGACCCTTTTTCAGTTGTCCCCTGTAATCTTTGATAACTTTTCTGCTTTAACAAATGACATTGCCAGAGTGCCCAGATGATGTGGTCATCGTAAAAGACGACGTTGATACTGTTGAACAGACAAAATCTTCCCCTTCCACCACTGATTTCATCTCGAAGCTCCTTCAAATCCAGTTCGCGATCAGCAATGATGATCTTGAAACCGCAGCAAAGAGTATCGCAGAGGCAGACGTGTTGTTGAAAACTTTTGAAGAAGAAGAGATTACTTCTCAAGACAGAATTTTATTTGAAAAGCAAAAGGATTTGTTAAATGCAAAAGCACAAAGACAAGCTGATATGGTTCAGATATTGTGTTTAAGCAAGCAAGATGGTCAGATCGTTGACGCTAATACAGGCGCGAATGAGTCAGAAGAAATCGCTATCGCTACCGTTGAAACGGCTGAAGGTGAACATGATCACAACGAAGGTGCTAATGAACAAGCGACAAACCCCAAAACGGTCAAGAAGAATAAGATCAAAAGAGAAACTCTTATGAGATGGATTTGTGTTGCTTTTCTTACGCTCCTGTTCATGTTGCTCTTTGGCACCGGAGCATTTTTGGCATTTCATTTGAAGCCTATCCAATAAACATAAGATTCTTTCTTAAATGACTTTACGAAACGACTGTCCTTATTTGGGTACAATTGAACCAAAAAATTTGGACTTTGATGTGCCCTTCTATTGCTCTATTTCTCTGTCAACGCAGAACGTGTACGCTTGTTTAGTTTGTGGAAAGTTCTTTAAGGGCAGAGGTCCCCAGTCTTATGCATATTATCATTCTATGGACCATGATCATAATCTTTATGTCAATTTGAGCTCTTTAAAGTTCTATTGCTTGCCAGATAACTACCAAATCAGCACCGAAGGGCAACCGCTATTGAATGCCGTTAAGGACAATATTTACCCAACAGTCAAGAAAGCTTTAGAGTACAGTGCTAATGATAAACAACCGCATAAAGAAGACGCATTTGGTTCTTCGTATTACGTTGGATATTTGGGTGTCACATCGTCTGTTTCCACTTCTTCCACGACCTCTCCAAGTTCCGTGTTCCGGAAGCAAGAGATGTTGGCTGCCGTGGTGCACTGTCTTACACACTTCAAACCTCTGCGGGATTTCTTGTTACAGTCAAAGCGAAATGAATTTTCTTTTAATGCTCCGTTGCTGAATGAGTTGGCTCTGGTCACCAAGAAGATGTGGAATGATACAAAAGTGTTCAAGTCATTCATATCGCCGCATACTTTGGAGAATGAAATTGAGAAACGAAAGAAGACGGAAACTTTCAGTTCGTTCTTACAATTCTACTCGTGGATTCTTAATCAAGTTAACAATGAGCTAAAGAAGAATAATTGTGTCGTGTTGGAGTCTAATTTGAGAGGTCGCTTGAAAGTTTACGAGCGAGATCTTGATGCGCTGAAACCAGGACACGAAGACAAGGCTGTTACAATAACTAATGAAGTTGGCTTTTTATTTTTAAGTCTGGATTTGCCTGTTGTTCCTGTGCTTACTAAAAGCAAGAAAAGGTCTAATGTTATGGAAGTTCCTCAGGTGCATTTATTGGAGTTATTGAAGAAATATGATGGGGAGACTGCAACAGTGAACAATGGAAAAGAAAGAAAGTATATCATTCAAGCTTTTCCGGAGTATTTAGTTTTTGCATTCGATAGGTAAATGGTTTTCTAGGTGTCTTGCTAACAGTTTGTAGATTCAAGAAGCACAATTTCAGTATAGAAAAGAATAACACTGTTGTGAATTACACGACTGAATTGGCTTTGCCTCTTACATACGCTTTAAATTCTGATGGTTCTCCTTTGAAGTATGAGTTGATCTGCGTTGTGTTTCATGATGGATCAGTGGAACAAGGCGTTTTCAAGACTGATTTAAAGCGTTCAGATGGAGTTTGGCTGAGAATTTCTGGTATCCATAGTCAGCCTGTATCATCTGATACTCTTTTCCTAACAGAATGTGTCTTACAAGTTTGGCGACGAACTTCGAAATAGTAAATTGTGTACAGTTTTCGCTTTTCCAGTTTTTCGATTCATTTCGAGATCATTTGTGGCGCATGCAAGACAAACCTCTTAAAGACTTAGAAACAGTAAAGAAATCCATCCAAACGGATTTAGGCCAAATAGACACCAACATCCGAAACTTGCACGGTCACATTCAGAAGCTTGTTTCTGCTAGACATCTTTTGCTCACTGAGAGACAACATATTTCCCACAGTCTATCGCTGCTCTCAATTCAGGAACAGAACAGAACAGACACGTTCAGAAGGGCAGACATAAAGAAATGCGTTGATCAAATGTGCAGAATGAATGAACAGATTCGAATCTGTAAAACTGATTTGGTAAAAGCGTACGATAGACAGTCAATGCTGTTAAGGGAAAGAGCAAAGTGTGAAAGGGAGCTATTGGAAGTTGATAAGGAGATTTTTATTAGAAAGCAGACTGTTAGCGAAACGAAAGTGGTTGAGCGCGTGGCTGAGTCGCGAGTTTCAACAGAAAGCTCGGTCGTTGTAGATAAGCACGATTATTTAGATTGTCTGTTTCTGTTGAACAAACTATCTGGTTTAGTTTCGAAGGATGAGAATGCAAAGAATATTGTGAAGGATGTTTACAAGAGATTGTCAAACACGGAATTGGAATCGACTGAATTATGCGGTTCAAACAATTGTGTAACTTACGTCAAGCCACTTTCAGGTTACAATAAGTTACGGGGAAAGCTCACACTTGAAGTTGAGTAAATTATTTTATTCTGCATAGCCGTTTCGCTTGTTGCTCGTTTTTAAGTATTATCGCAGAAGGTTCCACTTCGAGCACAATCATCAAACCAGCTGATAGATGCCATTCTATGTGACAATGTACAGCCCACAACCCTGGGTTGTCAGCTATCAACCTTAATCTTGCCCATCCGTTTGCCGGGACTGAAACAACATCACGCTTAATGAACGTTCCCTCGTTCGCTTCTTCTGCTTCTGGGAACTCTGAGCTTGATATCACGTAAAATTTGTGGCCATGAAAGTGAATTGGATGCGCTCCATCATCCATGTTTTCAATAAGCACCTCAACGATATCGCCTCTTGATACGCGATAATGAGATTCTTCTGTTGCTTGTATAATAGGAAGATTTTCTAAATTCAAATGTGCTACCATATGAGAAGGCTCGATTTTTGCTGTAATATTTTGTGAAGTAACGTTTTTCCTGTCTAAAATCAACGGAGGATTTCTGTTGACCATTTTTCTGTTCATTGATATTCCATTAAAATATCCCCTCTCGTATCCTTCTGGTCCAGTTTTGAAAGTCATGTTGATGTACAGCAGTTTGTTTGGTTTTGCTGTGAGAGGTTGACTGTTCAGAGGTATCGCATCGATCATATTGGTGTCCCTTGGCAACACAATAGAGCCGGTAGGTTCAATATAACCAGTATCATCTAAAGAGTTTTCCTCCAAGATGGAGACATAGTATACTGGATTTAGTTTAGGTGTTCCGGGAAGATCGTATTGTGATATGTAGTCGTCAATGTTAACATCATATTCCTCGTGCATTGCTCGAACTTTCATGTGAAAATTATTCCATTGAGTCCAGTCTACTAGGAACGATATCCTTTGAGCAGCATTAATCTGTAGCTGATTAACAGAGAAAGGTTCAATAGCCGTGCCGTCAATCTCGATGATATTGACCGAATAGTCTCCGAAAGATAATTCGTGCATAGATAAAGCTGCAGCTGAGATTATTCTAACTCGGCTATTTCCTCTTACAATAGATCGAGGAATATTGTATGGACCTATTCGTTCATTGTTAACAATAATAGCGTTGGGTATAGGTTCCATGCCTTTGGATATGAGCGTCAAATAGAAATTCTCTATCAAGCTCTTTGGTTCAATATTGTAATAGTCACCAATGATAAACACGAATTCATCAAGATATTCATACTGCTCCACGGGGTCATGTATGATCAATGCTCCATACAAACCATTAGGGTATTGATCAGGCATATGCCCATGATAAAAATAAGTTCCAGAATCTTCAGCAGTAAATTGATAGACCATGGTTTCTCCTGGTGGAATTGGGCATTGGGTTATGCCTGGTGCTCCATCCATATCGGTAGAATTTCTTTGACTCATACCATGCCAATGCAAAGCAGTCTCCACGTCTAGTCTGTTCTTTACAGTCACGATTACTGTTTCAGCCTTGTATGCTTGTATTGTAGGTCCAGGGCTCGTTGAATTAATGCCTATGAGTCTTCGTTTTTGACCGGAAACCATTCCATCTACCAAAACCCAATCTATGGTCAAGTAGTACTCTCTAACCTTGGATCGACCGCAAAGACAATCCTTCTGAACAACAGCCATCAGATCATTGGAAACACATGGAGTGCATTCACTTTGAGCAAAGGGATCAAGAACCACTGTGATTGTGATAAGAATCGTGAGAATGGTTGTAACAACTGCTACTGCCACGCCGATCCAGAACTTCTGTGAGTATTTTACAGGAGCTCTTCTCCCTCCGATATTGTTACTTCTAATGATACCAGCATCCTCAGAATAATTGAACGAGTAAAGATCGATATCCTCATAGCCATCTTTTGCCATTAGACGTGAGAAAGTCTAAAAATAGTCTTACTCTATTGGCACCGTTAGAAACCCGGAAGGAAATGTATGCCTATATCAGATCAAACAAGATACTCTTTCAAGGATCGGAAAACGTTCTTAGTGTTCACCGAAGCAAGAATATCAGGTGGAAGGGTATCAGTCACAAGTGACCAAACGTGCGATAACTGGATCAAGCGAGTAGATTCCGAAGTGGCTGCTTTGATATGAACCTCGTTGACGTCTGGTTTGCTCGGAGCGACACTTCCCCCGTATTCATCAACACGAAGTCTTAAGTTTTTCACTGGGAACGACAAGTGGCCTTCCATCGGATTCTTGAATTCCAATTGGAATGTAGGAAATGAATAGCTTCTGCAACTGGCACGGTATTTCTCAACGTAGTTCGCAAGATTTTAAACCGCATCCGTTTCCTTATCCAGCACCTTTTGAACTAGATTCTGAAACTCTTGCGGGTTGAATGTGTCTGGAAGTAACTTGATTGCAGCGGTATTTCTTGGGCCATGAATCCAGAACTCAAGGAAGCCGTCATATACAGCAAGAGATTCGTGATCACTTTGTGTATAGTCCATGGCCTTCAAATCATTCCCAACAAACTTGTACAATCGCACAGGGGAGCAGGTAAGTATGGCTGCTTTTCCATTCCCGTCTAACAAATTCGCACTCTCGTTCCAAGATTCTTGCAAATACATAAAGTAATCTATGGAAGAAACGCCCGCAAATCCACGTGCATACAAGATGGATTCTGTACCTTGTAATTATATCCATGTTCGGCAGGATTGTAGAACGGAATGACCAAAATATACCGATCTGTTGAAACACCAAAGTTTTTGCCGACCGCAATATACAAGAAGCCAATATGAACAGTTGAAGAGCCGCCATAATTGACGTGAATCTGTCTTTGTAAGTATTCTGCACACTCGAACGACGTTGCTGTTTCCTTATGTGCCCAGGCCTGTACAACGCCTTGCATCTGAGTAATAAAAAACGGCATTTTAGTGAATTATTTGTAGGACCTCTTCTCTCTCCGATATTGTTACTTTGTATGATACCGACATCTTGAGAGTAATTGAAACAATAGAGGTCGGTATCTTCAAGGTCGTCTCTTGACATCTGGCCTGAGAAAGTATAAATCTAGTTATTTATTGGCGCCATTAAAACCCAGTGGGAAAGGTTTGCCATACTATTTCACATCATCGGAGAGGAGTTAAGATCTTGGCGGAGTGAATGGATCTGTGAGTTTGGTATTACGTCAAGGATTGTTTTCTTAAAGCGATCCTGATCATAAATCAAACCATCGTTCTGTAAATATCCCATGACATCATCAAATGGCTTGACATAACAGTGAAATCTTTGATATCTGTTGAATATTTCGTTTGCGTCACTGCCACTAATCATTTCAGGTTCTGTTTTCTGATCTGTAGGCTGTCGCAATTCGTTCAACTCATTTAGCGACGTCGCATAGCTTTCCATCAAACTGGCCATGCGAATGAAATTGTCACGAAGCAAAGATCGGCACATATTCACCTGAAATGTAGCATTTCCTTCTTGCTGCTCTAAGGACATATCCCGAATGCCATAACGTTCGCTTTTGTACTTTTTGTACCAGTCCTCAGCTTTTGCGCAGCGACTACGGTAATTCTGTTCGGAATCTTCTTGCCTTGAGCGATGATCACTGTTAGAGTCCACAGGGTCGCTAATACGAGCGATCAATAAAGCTGCGCAGTTAGATACAGCCTTGTGGTCCTGCCCGTATAGAATTTGACGCAATTCCGCCTTAGAGTTCTTCATCTCAATTCGTCGGCGTTCCTGCTCTTCTCTTTGATGCTTCGTTTTTTCCCATGCTAGCCTCTCGGCCTCGTTTTTGTTGGATCGTTCTGCAGAACTGTTGGTCACCATGTATATACCGAAGGTTCCAACTCCAGTAAAAAAAGGGCCAAAGGCAGAAAGAACAGACTTAAGAATTTCGATTTTGCTCATTTCGTCAGATTTTGAAGACAAAGTTTTTACCGCTTGGATCGGACAAAATCCAAACAGCTATGGAAACAAGATTGCCTACCTTTTCTGAGTGGTTCTAATCGTACCAATAAACTCTCACTTTCATGATCTCCTACTTGGTCTTTTATCTGGCTAAAAATTAACTGAAACGTGAAAGGTTTAAAGGCTCGTTGTGTCAAAGATCAGGTATCAAAGATCAGATTCATCAAAGAACAAAAATCAAACCTGAACAATACATCTAATGAGACCGTTAATCATATGCTGTACGTGCTAATTATATCATCAATGACATAACATTATCGAACTCGTTTTAGACACAACCAATAATTCCCTACAGAGCACAATCACGGGTTAATAATATCAGGGAGTAATTTAAGACATTTTTGAAAGTCTCCTGCACATTTTATGGTACCAATAGTCACTGAAAAATGGATCCTTTTCATTATATCAGTATGCAAATACTGATTAAGCCAGAGTAAATTGGGTTTAGTACCAACTAGACTTCTACTACTTCTCTCATTAACATCTTTTGCCATTAGACGTGAGAAAGTCTAAAAATAGTCTGACTTTATTAAATTCTTAAAGCTAGAGGTCCCAGCTGCGCAGTTCTTCGTCTGAGACAAATGGTCTATCAATACTCTTGATCATTAGAAGACCACAAAGCGCACAATCTCCTTCTATGTCGTGATCTCTTTTACCGTAATTCTCGAAACAATACATTACGCAACAAGATTCATGGAAATTATGACCACAAGGAAATGCAAGGAACTTTCCAGTAAGACCGTCTTTAGGTGCGAAAGCCAAAGATTTCTTGGGAGGATTACTAAACAGCCGTCCAGCGCACACGGAGCATTTTGAGTTCTGAGACAATACCAAGAATCTGGACTTCATTCTTTCACTGACCATACGCAGTTCTTCGCTGCCGCTTTTAGCTTCTTCCATTTCAGATTTCAGAAGCTCAATGTTGCTCTTGTAATTCTTGAGACTTGATATTATTTCCTCCTTCAAATCATCAACAAGAAGCGTTGCATGATTATCTCCTGTACTCTCAGGACCAGACACAATAGAAAGGATATCTTCAACAGTAATCAAACCATTCAAATCAGCCATATCCTTAAGCACTGAATCGATGACTTTCGATTTGTTCTCCTGTGTGCAAGTAGATAGCTCAAACTGCAGTATTCGCAGCCAGAGGTTCTTCTTTACGCGGTTTTCCGACGCAGTCTGGGCAGTGAATTCTCCAGCATCTAAAATTTTTGATGAAATCTTGTTTGCATAAACTTTCGCAAGTTCTAGATCTTGTGTTGAAAGTGCGAGTTCAACAGCTTCCTCAAAGAGTCCTAATTCTCCGTAAATAACAACGCTTGAGTTAAACTTCTTCTGCTTGACACATAAACGCAATGCGTAGTATAAATCAATGTTTTTGAATCCGTTGTTTTGATTAAGTTTTATCAGTCTTATGAGTCTGTTGGAATAATCAAACTGTTCTTCAGAATTCTCTGATGAAATGTAGAGACTTAAAAGATAATTCGACACTGCCAATAAATTATCATCTGGCTCATTATTTTGCTCAGAAAGAGATGAAAGATTGGAATTGATCGTGTACTCCAGAAATCGAATAATCTGATGTTCTTTGTCTCTTTCCTTATCAAATTTGTACTTCATCATCGCGGGTAATAACTCCTTGCTCACTAGGATATGCGCATACTTGACCCAGGCATCTACCAATTCAACAGGAACTTTCTCAATGAGAACGGAAGAAAACCTGTAGAACAAATCAGGAGATGAAGCCTAAAAGTTGTAAACTAAAAAAGCAAGAGCATACCTTGCTCAGAACTTCGATTGCTTTAGAGTACTGTTTTTGATGAATGTAATGGTTAATAACTTTGGTGTAGTCTTCAACTAATAATGCAAAGAAAATCATTTCATTTACACATCCAAAATCAGCCAACATTTTTGATGTTGTGCTGTAATCAAGGCTGGATACAACTAATTCATTCGTAAACAGATTCAAAAGAGTATCAGTTTGATCTCCTTCGATAACTAAGTTTGGTGATGTAATTTTAAGCGCAGCGGTATTTTCAATCTGAATCCTCTTTGAGATTTCCAAATGCAAGATAAGAGTTGCAATGATCGTCTTTTGAGTGGAATAAAGATTATTTGAGAGACCCGCAATCATTTTGAGTTTGCTATGAAGGTAAGATATAAGTGAATCCATTTTTGATATTTGCTGTTCAGTCTTATCGCTACTGCGTTTCATAAATTTCAAGAGAACTGATTCAATACTTATCATATTGCTTTTAGCATAATAATTTGAAGCCAAAGAGAACCTTCCTTGATCAAAATATGCGTCAGCCATTTCCTTGTACACCAAATTCTTATTTTCCTCCGCATTCGCACCGTAGGAGCTGTATTCCAACGCAAGCTCATATTGTTTCCGTTTGAGGAATATTTTCCATATATCCTCATATTCATTATTCATCAGTACTTCATGAATTTGATCTGCACTGTAAATCCAGAACGTACTTTTAATTTCATCGCTGATCAAGAAAAAAGAACCATCTGATGGCAATAATTCTTCATGAGCAATTTCATCCGTTAATCTGTTAATGATCCTTATGCGGTCTGTATACAAAAGAATAAAATGAAACTGAGAAATAGTAAAGTTGGTCAAGTTCCCTGCCTGACTAGGACTATCCATGCCTTCGTTAAAAGGCGCAACCACTGGATAAGGCAACAACTGAGTATTATCGATCACATTCGGATCTGTAGAATTATCAGATCTCTCTTCCAGAACAACTAAATCTCCGTAATATATTCCTGCAGCAGTAGTCCATGCGAAAATTGTTGGTAAATTAGTAGCAGGATTAAACAGAATATGCAGCTCGCTAACAGTTAATGGAGGAAGCTCGCCTGGCAACTCTTGATAACTTAGCTGCTGTTCAGACTTAATTCTACCAAAGAAAGCCTCAACTACGCCGAGATCAACTAAATCCTTTGTAATACGAGAACTCAGTTGATATATGCGATTAGAAGTTGTCAACAGGACGTAAAAATTATAACTTGTAGCATTGTGGAATGTAAATATTCCAGTGATGGAACAATCTCTCAGAGCAAACAATTGCTTAAACACTTCCTTCTTTACACCTGTTGCAGCACCAAGAAAATTTAGTTGATCTTCACCACTGGACTCAATTTCCAAGTAGTAAATATAACCTTCTTTAGTACCAAGCAGAATAGGGCCAGTAGAATGGTTCGTAGACGCAGACAAAGACGTCCCATTAGAAGTTAGAAAAGAGCAGCAGTCAAATGTAACATTCTTGGCCTTTGACAGCAAGCGAGGTTTCCGCCAGAGGTTCAAATTGAAGTAATACAAATCCCCAGAGATCATTGTGACCAACAAATGCACCCCACTGGAGTCCAAAAACATTCTGTAAACCAAATCATTGGGGCTGCATTTAATTTCATAATCTTCAATAACTTCAGGATGATCCAAATTGATCTTTTGTAAGTGATTGTTGCTGAGGGTCAAAACCAAAATGTTATTCTTCACAACGATGTGCGTTATTTTGTTTTGGCCATTCAAATTGTATTGAACTCTGCTTAGGGAAAATAACTTATTGGAGAAGATTGCCTGATTTTGTGCTGATTCTGTCCCAATAACAGCGGCTGGAGTTGCGCTCGTGCTGATGATGTCCGGCGTACTTCTTTCCACTGAAGATTGTAACGCTCTTTGCTGTGCTGATATTCCATTTGATTTCTTTTGTTGCTTTTTAATTATATCATTAAAGTCCGTAAAATCGTCCATTCTGTCTTTGCAAGGAGGAAAACTATTGAACAAGAAACCTGCGATTGTCGCAATTCTGTTGCGCTCAAGCTTTTCCGGAAATTATCGCACTCAGCCGTAGTCGCTTTTAATTATTTCTAAGGCCTACAGAATTACCGTATATCTTTTCTGGTTTAGATGAAACAGTCTCAGGCGAAATGGATCATTCTTGGCTGTACATGTTTCCTGATGTTTGGGAATTACTATGCTTATGACATCCCTGCGGCGACGAATAAGCAATTGAAAGAATACTTACAAATGTCTGATGAAGAGTATGATAGAACTTTGAACCTGTTCTATTCGGTTTATTCCATGCCGAATATCGTGCTGCCATTCTTTATTGGTGCAATTATGGATCTTTTTGGTATTGGGAGGGTAGTGGTTTTAATGTCTTCGCTGGTTTGTATAGGGCAGGTTTTATTTACTTTGGGTATAACGTACAGGGTCGTTTGGTTGGCTTTGTTGGGCAGAACTTTGTTTGGGCTTGGTGGTGAGAGTCTTGGTGTAGGACAAACTACCTTTGCTGCGATATGGTTTGGGCCATCAACTGACAAAGATAACAGTGGAAGAGACGATGATATACCACTAAATAATCTTTCGCGATCTGTTTCAGGTAGAGAACCGAATGAAGCGACCCTTCTAGCATCTGATGGCGCAGAGATTGTTGACTTACAAGAGAGCCATGATGATAACGATGTTTCAGCTTCTGTACAAGAAAAAACCGGTCTTATGGCCATGGCCATGGGATTGAATCTTTCTATTGGACGATTTGGTAGTGTGGTTAACGATTTGGTATCTCCTGTTATTGCTGTTCGTGCATTCTCAAATCCATCTAACAGCAAAGATGAAAATGGGATTCCTTTGAATGTTGCTCGCGGTGTTCCAGCTTGTTTATGGATCGGCGTTTTGACTTGTTTTCTCTCATTTTTGGCTGTATTACTACTTGTCTATATTGACTATCATTATCGACTTCATCCAAGATACTTGGAACTTCAAGAGAATAACAGTGTAAATCCTAGTAATTCGTTGCCTGAAACTAAACAACATTCTGTCGCTTCTCTTTCTCAATTGATCAATGCTCTTCGAAGAGTTCCATTTTGCTTTTGGGTCATATGTTTGGTTATGATTCTGAGTTATGGGACGGTTATTCCGTTTAATACTATTCATTCTGCATTCTTACAAGACCGTTTTGGTATGGACCCCGTAGTTGCTGCAGGAATAATGGCTATTCCAGATACGATATCAATGTTCTTGACACCATTCACTGGAATATTTGTCGATAAGTTTGGATACAGATTGCATGTTCTACTTGTATGCATGATCGCATTAGGAACAGTCCATGTCAGTCTGGGTTTTCTACAGGGCAGTGCTCTGATACCGATTATGCCTCTTCTGATTTTGGGTATTTGTTACAGCTTTCTTTTATTATTCTGGCCCATATTCGCAATGATCGTGCCGAGAGAGATTCTATCATCTTCAATGGGCATATCTTCATGTGTTTTGAACTTTGCTTTGGCTCTGTTCCCGAATATTGTCGCAGCGCTGATAACATTCGATCGCTCATATAGAGTTCTTGAATTATTCTTTGTGGGTTGTGCATTCAGTGGTTCGATATGCTGCCTCTTAGCCATGCACTTGGACAAGACACGGCACGGGAGCATACTAAAGAAAAAGCTCGCAGTAACGTAATTTAATTGTTGTAACGACGTCACAAATAGATTATCCTCGTATTTCTTTAGCATGATCGCAAACGGAACCAAAATTGCTGCTACGATAGGAATTACTTCATTGGCATCCTCTCTTTATTGTCAAAGGAGAAGATTGTACGCGGAAAGCCCTCGGGAGGTTGTGGAACCGCTAAGTGGAATCAAATTTCCAACTTCTCTGAATGCTTTGGGCAAGAACTTCAATATACTTGGGCATGGAATAAGAAGAGTCACATTTATTAAATTCAACGCTTATGCCCTCGGATTTTACATGAGCGCGAAAGACCTAGAAAGGATCAAGTCACAAAAGGCATGGAAGAGCGAAGATCAGGTCAAATCGAATATGGAAGACTTTCTCAATGACGTGGTAAGAAAATCTAATGTGGCACTTCGCCTGGTTCCAGCCAGGAACACTAATGGTATTCATTTGAGAAATGCAATTGAGAAATACTTGGCTGATCGCATCAAACTGTTGCCAACTGAGGCGCAGAAGACAGAAGCTGAAGAATCGATGAAGGAATTTTGTGCTGCATTCCCTAAAACAATTCCTGTTAATTCAGAGCTTCTCATGATCAAAAATGGAGATGAACTTGTTATGGTTTACAATGGCGTAGAGATGAAACGTGTTCGCTCTGCTTTTGTTAGCTTTGAAGTTCCAGCGATTTACATCAGGAACGATGCGATACCAGAGCTGAAACAAGGCCTTATCAAAGGGCTAGTTGGTTAGACTCAATAATAAAAGTGAACTTTGCGGTACAAGTGAGAAGTATTTGAAGTGATCTATAGAACGACTGATGAAACACAGCTTTATTCGCTACTCCTGACCACGCAAACCTTAATGGAAATCGGCCCTGAATACTTCGGCGAAACGATGGAAGGCAGATAAGGCTCCTATTAAGTTAAATAAACAAAATGCTAGTAAACAAACCTTGTTGTTGGGTACAAGTAATGTCAACTGTTCCATTTTCTTTCGCAATGACACTTATGCGGAACTTAACTCCATTAGATCTACCAAAATCATCATAGCGGCATTTCAAAGCGTTTCCATCTTTTGATGGTTGGAAGTCGATGTTCTCCTTTTTCAACTTGAGCTGAATTCTTGATAAGACGTCGCTCAAACTTCCAGCAGTATTGACGCTGAACGATTCCGGTTTAAATGAAAATAGATTGGCAAACCAGCTCTTCTTTGTCACGACAATATTTGGGCTTGGCAAACTTGCTTCTGATGATCTGTGAGCAAACAGCGATGGCGAAGATTGGTTCATAGCACCAGATGCATGCTTCAGAGGTAAGTTTGAGGATGAAATATTAACGGAGAGATCAAGGTTCTTCCTGTGGAACTTTGGTGTGCCCATGTCATACTGTTCTGCCTGCTCAGCTTGTTGATCGTTAGTCCTCTTATCATCAACTTGTTTCGAATTATGAGCCAAGGCTGGTAGGCTCTGATACTGATCAGGTTCAGGATTACGAGCATTCTCAATAACAACTGAATTCTTGAACTGTTCGAATAGTGTTCCTTGTGATTTAGCGGCAGATTTCTCACCAATGCCGAAAATTGACTCAATGTTTACATCGGTTTGGGGAGGTCTCTGGCCTTCCAAGGCCTGCAAAGCGGCTTTCTTTGCTTTTTCTACCAGTTCAGGCTTAAATTCATTGTCATCTTCTTCTCCAGAAACTGTGGCAGATAAAGGAGATTTGTTGTAAGATCTTCTCTTTTGTGCATCACCAGATAGTTTCTTGGGAGCGTCAGAAGTTGGAACCTCTGATATTGATGTTTTCTTTGCAGGTAAAGGAGTCTTTTTGTCTTCAGTGGGAGAATCTGGTGGACTCTTTTGAAGAGTATCTGCGCTCATATAAATTGAATTATAAATGCTGCTTCGATCACCTAATAAACTTGTTCTACTTCCATGGCTACCTATTCTTCTTTTCAAACTTTTACCTTCGCTGTTGGTCCATTCTTGTTCTGGATCGAAATTCTCAAGGAACTCAGTCTTCTTTTGGCGAAGTACCCAATAGAAAACCTTTTCATAATTAGGTTCAGGGCTTATCAAAGCCTTTATAATTTCTTCCTCTGTTCCATATCCAAGTACTCCTAAACTTGCGATGATGTCAACATCAACTGAAGGCAAATCTTCAGGTGCAAGAGGTTTGATACTCTCTGTACTTGGAGGAGAACGTAAAGGACTGTCGCCACTGAGTTTTGAATTATACGGAATTTTTGTAAACCAAGGATGTTGTTCAATTTCTTTGATTGTTATTCTCTTGGCTGGGTTAAGCACGAGCATTTTTCTAATCAAATCTGCAGCATCTCTTGGTACGGTGTCAGGAATAACATAAACGCCTGATTTGACCTTCTGCAAGAGTTTTCTAATATTCTCGTCGTCAAAAGGTAAATTACCAGTCAGTAGCGCGTATAGTATAACACCACATGACCAAATATCAGCAGCAGAACCGTCATATTTAACGCCTCTAATGATTTCTGGACTCGCATAATGAGGCGATCCACAAGAAGTTTCCAACATTTTTCCTGTGACCTGCAACGATGCCATACCAAAATCAGCAATCTTAATTTTCTTTTGTGTATCCAAAAGAAGATTCTCTGGCTTTAAGTCTCTGTGGCATATCAAATGCTTGTGACAATAGTCAAGACCAGCGATTATCTGCTGGAAGAAAGTTAATGCTTCCATTTCCTTAAGTTTCCCCTGCTTCACCAAATAATCAAACAATTCTCCTCCTTCGACTAATTCCAGAATAAGATACCTAGAAACATGGTTAGCGGCATAAACGCATTTGATTGGATTACAATTCATCAGCAGTCTCATAGACATCATACAGCGCCATGATATGAGGGTGTTGGATAAGCTTCATAATAGCGATCTCTCTTTCTAGCTTGCGGTTTAGAGACTCAGAGTCATCTTTCTCGTCCTTCTTCTTTGATTTCTGCTTTGGGATGATCTTCACAGCGACCTTTTGACCTGTTTCAATGTGAGTCGCAACCTTGACGCGGCCTATAATATTAACATATCCACTTCGAGACGATTGATAACCTGTTGATCCAATTCCGAGCGTTTTGCCTAGAACATAAGGGCCAATCTTTGAACCAGTTGCTGATGCTCTTGATGCTTTCGATGCGCTTTGAGAAGATTTGGAGCTATCCTTTGCTTGCTGGTCTTTCTTCTCGCTACGAAAAGATCAATATTCATATCGATGAAACTGTACTTTGTTGATGCATGATTTGAGTTGCCATGGGCCGAGGACCTTGAACTATCACTATTGCTTGTTTGATCTTTTGAGCCTATGGGATACTGTCTAGGTGTAGCAGGATTTGAAACAGCCTGTTGAGTAGTTGAGACGTTCAATGGTGCTGTTATACGCGCATCTTGCTTCGACACAGGAGACGCCATGATGATGATAACGCTAAGAATAGCCTGATTCGGCAATCACAACTCAAATCAATTTGCTCCATATTTGCACTATATCTGAATTCGTCATAATCTTGTAAGTTTTCCAAAGAAAAATGACTGTTTTATTTTTTGACCGTTAATGGGCTTGTTTACAATGCAAATTATTCGGCCTTTTGCTGTTGAGCTTGCTGTTGACCACGGAAACCACCTCTTCCTGAACGACCACGTCCTCCCCTAAAGCTGCCACCATTATTCTGGAATCCACCCCTAGCACCGCCTCTTCCACGGAAACCACCACGATATCCTCCACGTCTCTGTTTTTTCTCATCCTTGCCTGCAGCTTCAACACCTTTTTCTTGAGCTGCTTCGCCTTCTTGGATAACAGAGTTATTTTCCTCTTCGGTGGACAATGAAGGTTGCTCGATAATCTCTACAGATGTCTGGAAAGAGATTTTTTGACCTTCACTTTCAGCCTCCTCGTAACTTGATGAAGCAGCAGGGAAATGAGCAGGGTTTTGTTGCTGGTGTACAGTAGCAGAAACGATAGCAGGATCTTCAAAAATGTTTGATGGTGTCATGAAACTTAACTTTGCACCGTGATATCCATTCGCAAGATTAGAAGCGCCATTTTGCACATGAACATCATGCAAACTGGTTCCGTCGACGCTGTACTCAGACGGAGCGAAACGAGCTTCAGAATTCTGTTCAGCCAACATACTAGAAACTTCAATCTTTTCTTCGCCATCGTCAACAGTGAACTGAGGCTCAGGAGGAGGGTTACGAATAAACTGAACAATCTTTTCCAAGTCTTCACTCAAAGTCTTAAATGAAACCTCCGTTAAAGCCTCAGCATCGGAACCAGCAAGAAAGTTATTCAAATTACCCAAACCGTTATCAATGAATGTGGCCATGTCAACAGGCAAAGATTCATTGAATGGTGAACCAACACCAAATGCCAACTTAACAAACTGCTTCAAAGCCAATTGATTTTCGCTTGGAACAACATCAGAAGGAACGCCAGGCAAAACGAATTGGCACGCAAAAAGCAATTCCAGAATGCGTTTGAATTCTGCCTGTTGCTTGTCGAACTGCGCCTTTGCAATTTCCTGTTCCTGTTTCTGCTTAAGAACGTTGTCAGCTCGCTTCTTCTTCTTTGCTGCCTTAAGTTCCTCCGTGTCCTTTTCTTCCATTAACTTCATAACTTCCTCAAATTCTCGAACAATAAGCAACACTTCGTCCTTCTTTTGGACAGCTAAGCGCTGATCTTCGTTAAGCTTTTCAGCTTGGCCCTTAGAAATGTCCTCTTCGTACTTTTCAATTTTGGTCTAAATGAAGTTGTTAGAATACTCCAAAAGCGTTTCCGGTAAGCTTACCAAGCGTTTTCTTAATGTTCTGAGTCTTTTAGATAGAATGGCCAAGTAAGGATTCAATTCAGCTCTGGACTGCGCTTGAGCTTCAGAGGATTGAAGCTTTTCCACGGAGTTGGCAGAAGCGTCTGCTGATTTTAAAGTGTTTTCGGCAAGCATGGCGATTAATGGTAATAATAACAAAATGTTTCTGCTTTCGGAACACGAAATCTGTGGCAGTTCCGCCCAATCACAGACAGCCAGCGATATTTCTGAGGTGTTTCATAACGCACACAAGTCTATTTACGTGATCGCTTTGCTCTGCCTCGAGCTTTGGTGGGTTTTCCAGCATTACTAGAAGCAGCGAGGTTTGTTTTGCTTGTTTTTGATGATGAGACAGGAGAAGATGTTAATGCAGACTTGTAATAGAAATGGTCTTTTTCTTCCAGTTTTTGTCGCAAGATGCCTGTCATGATGTATTCCGTTTCAAAAATTTGTTCTTTCCATCCAAGTTTGCTGTACTGGCTTAGTAATTCTTTATCGTCTCGACAACCAATGATTCGGACATTTGGATCATTCCTTAGGGGAAGGTTCGGTAGTACATCCTAAACATTAGATGGTAAACATTATTGGTTACCCCTCCTGATGCCTCAATCATTTCTTTTAAATCCTGATAGTCAGGAATAGTTGAAGGAGTGATATGAAACTTCAAGCCAGCCATCAATTTAGATGCGCCTGTCTCTTGTAATCTTTCCAAACTCTCTTCCAACACAAAATTATACTTCTTTTCTGCTTCTTGATCAGTTAGAGGGAAATCTTTGGTATCTTTGAATATTTAGTCTCGAACCTAAACAATTTCTTACCTAGAACTGATTTGTCTTTGATGCAAGCATCTATCCATTCCATATTTGTTAGTATTTTGCCAGAAGTTAAGCAGCAAAGGAATTTACTTGTTCTCTTGATAGATGTTGATACTAGATGTGTTGCACTCTGCCAGTTTTTAGCTACTTGTATTCCAAGGTCTTCAATCTTTTTCTTCTTTGCAGCTGATAATTCACAGCCTGTTAGTATAATTTTGATTTCAACAATATTTGAAATATCTTTTTCTATGTGTGAAACATTATGCAATTCCATTTCTGGTGTCACATTGTTCAGTACATTGGAATTTTCATCAATGATTTTGTCGCAAGCGTTTCTCCGTTTAGAGGCAGGCTCATTTGCAGAGGATGCAACTGAATTCCTCTTTCTTCCTCGACCTTTTGCCTTTGTGGGTTTCTTTTCAACATTTTCTCTTGCTTTCAAATCTATCGGCGACTCCCTTGCATGTGTTTCTTCACTTTCTACTATTATTTCCTCCTTGGCTTCAGCCTCAAACTTTTCTGTCAAACTATTGCTCTTCTTTGTAAGCATAGGCGACTTCTTTGGGGCTGATTTGCTACTTGTTTCTTCCACTAGCACAACAACACTATCTTCATGTTTTTCCATTATTTTAAGCGGAACACTAGATCCTTCAACAATGATTTCTTCCGTAGGTTCATTCTGCTGCTGAGCAAGTACAGAAGGAAATCTAGGAGACTTATTCTTGCCTGTGACTCCCTTAGGCGGTGCAACAGGTTGAGTTTCTTGGTTGTCGTTACTTTTCTTTGCAATAATATCATCCTCAATGTTCACATCACCAGTAGACTCAATTTCTTTCATATCAACTTCTTGTAAGGTTGCGTGATCAATCGCTTGTTCTTGGGTATCTTGAACCAACACAATGCCAGTCCTGTTTGAACTTTCTTGAGTGGTCCTCTCAGAAACGTTACGTTTAACTTTATCACCTGCAGCAATGGCAATTTGATCTTCGATGAAATTAGCAGTTTCATTATAAACGTTCTCCTTTGAATCATTGCCAACACCTTCTGGATTACCAGCGACAGCAGCTGCACCTTCACAACCACCCAATTTCTCACAGAACTTGTAAACAGCAATCGTCCGACCGAAACGCAATATTTTACCATCGCTTAGCTGATAGAACCTTTTAGGTCTAATAGCAATTATCGCATCACCAAAATATGTTCCATTGGTAGAACCAACATCTTCGATCCAGTGCTCACCTTCACCAAGAACGTCTTCATAAAGTTTAAACTACTTCCTGAATGATCACTTACGTATATTTGCATGTAAAGATGAAACAAAATCATCATTCAACATAATGCTGCCCTTGTTCTTGCCAATAATGTTACTTCCAAGCACTACCGGAAATGTTCTCTCCTCATTGCCAAACTGTGCAGGTATCCTTAAGATGCCCATAAGAGGCGGCTGTTCTGGCACTTCAGAAGACATTTTTATTTTGTCAGTAGGAGCAGTGAAACAACAAGAACTTGAAACAGCTGCTGTGTTGTGCGCGAAGGCAAAAAACCATGCGCCACGCCCCTGCACCCTGAAACACAAAAGGTCGAAGCGTTCAGGCAGATTCTATAGGGTTGGCTTTTGATTACCATGCTACTTATCAGAAGGCCTGAGATGAGTGCTCCTTGATAGATCACCTGTTAACATTACGATCTAATCCTCGTATCTTATCACGTAGGGTTCCGGTAAATAGATGCCACTATGAAAGCCCCTTCTTGCACCCATTTGAAGTCCTCCTTGTGAGTCAGCTTACGGCGCAAACTCAATCGCCGCAGATTTTCCCAGTGATCTCATAGCAATCGAATGACAATGAGAACAGACAGTCTATTGAAAGATCAGAGGAATAACAACAACAGCGGCAACAGAAATCAAAAGATAAATGATAAGGAAGATCCGCTGCTAATGAAGAAAGTCGCTGAGCTCAGTATATCAGATGATCTATCAGCAAAAGCGTCCACACAAGAAACAGTCGATAACAATAACTACACGACACAAAGGAAGCAGTCTACAATGTTATCAGCATTTGCTTCATCGCTGATATCAGCCGCTGCATCATCATCAACAGCTTCAAATACACAGGCTGCCTCTACGTCGAGTTACACTGATAAGCTAATGGATATCACACAGGAATCATTATCAGCAGCAGTGGATAATTCTGTTACAGAAGACAAGATCGACTTTAACTTATATTTCGACAAAGGCAGCCAGGGCACAGACGCTACGGTGAATAATAACGGAAACTCTAAAGTAATTGTTCTGTTGGATTTTAACTCAATTTAAGGCTCTGTTCCTTTGCGCTGAAGGAGATGATTTCTACTTAAGACTCAAAGATACTTTACAGTCCAAGTTGACTCAAGGCAGAGGAGAATTTATTTTTGAGCTCGGAGTTTCAGGTACTTTTGTTCTTGGTTCGTTTTAAATGGTTTAGATGATGGGAAATCATTGGAATTATCCGAGACGGAATTCAGTCAAGCTTTTCAGACGGTATCACAAATTTGCGAGGGATTATCTGCAGAAGCGACAATTTTGTTACGAAAGAATAATTCTTCTGTTTCAGCTGATACTTCCTCATCGTCTTCCAGCAATTTAACGGGATTTACTGGTCATATACTCATACGACGAAAACCAAATGGAAAGATTGAAGATTTGGAAGAAGTTCGTATTGCATGTGTAGGAAATGTTGATGCAGGTAAAGAACTCCATATCATAACTGTGCTTAATGTTTAGGGAAATCGACGTTGTTGGGTGTTTTGGTTTCTGGTGATCTTGATGATGGTAGAGGTCATGCTAGAGTAAACTTATTTCGGCACAAACACGAAATTGAAAGTGGCAGAACTTCTTCTGTGGGCTTAGAGATAATGGGATTTGATAGTCACGGCAACCAAATATTTAGAGAGAAAGGCCGTCGTCCAGCGTGGGAACATATTGGAAGTCATTCATCAAAGGCTATTCAGTTTATGGATTTGGCTGGGCATGAAAAGTATTTGAAGACTACAGTTTTTGGCATGACAGGATGTATGCCTGATTACGTGATGTTGATTGTTGGTTCTAATGCTGGAATAATAGGCATGACAAAAGAACATTTAGGTTTGGCTCTCGCTTTGAATGTTCCAGTTTTGGTTTGTATAACAAAAGTTGACATGTGTCCACCTAATGTCCTTGAGTCAACTGTTAAGCAGGTGATAAAAATACTCAAGTCTAACGGTTGTCGGAAAATTCCAGTGTTTGTGAAAAGCATGGAGGATGTTATATTGACATCGCAGAATTTCGTTAGCGAGAGAGTTTGTCCTGTGTTTCAGATTAGTAATGTTAGTGGTTTTGGTATTGATTTGTTGAAGAGTTTTTTGAATTTATTACGGGCTCACAAAGATTTCGATGTTAATCAGTCCGTTGAGTATATGATTAATGACACATTTTCTGTTCCTGGTGTTGGTTGTGTTGTTGCAGGCACATTATTAGGTGGAGTGATCCATCAAGGTGACAATTTACTTATTGGCCCAGATGAATTAGGTCACTTTCATAATTGTCAAATTAAATCTATCCAAAGAAAGAGAATCAATTCTCCTGTGACCACAGCAGGTCAGTCTTCTTCTTTGGCGCTAAAGAAAGTTAAACGCTCAAACCTTCGAAAAGGAATGGTTCTTGTTTCCAAAGATTCTAATCCTGTTGCACATTGGGAATTCGAAGCGGAAATACTTATATTGTATCACAGTTCAACAATAGCACCAAACTATCAAGCGATGATCCATTGCGGTAATGTACGCCAAGCTGCAAAGATTGTAGAAATAGTTGATAGTGATAAACTGAAGGATAAAATTGATAGCTCCGACGGTGCAAAAGTTATTAGAACTGGAGATAGAGCGATAGTTAGATTCCGTTTCCTTCAATGCGCAGAGTTTATGAGAGTCGATCGCAGACTCTTATTTAGAGAAGGCAAGACGAAGGGCGTTGGAAAGGTTACAAGGTTGTTATAACAATAAACATTGCATTCAGCTTCTTGAAGTGGCACTAGTATCATCATTTATTAGAGTAACTTAAGCTTGACCGCCAGCTTTCTTGGACTTAATCTTCTTCAAATAGAATTCCAATTCTTTACCTTCCAAGATGTATCCGTCGCAACGACCAGACTGGCCAGGGCGAGAGGAGATAGCTGCGTACAAACGACCAGCATTGAATTGTTCATCAACAGCTGGTTCCACGTGAGCATCCTTCTGACGGGACTCTAGCTTGCGCTTAACGTGGTTAGACTGCTTCTTGTCCTCTTCAGTCTCTTTCTTTGCGGACTTCTTGCCCAATGACTTTCCATAGTGAGCTTCCCACCATTGACGGAATGGAGATGCATCGATCTGAACAATGGCATTCTTCACCAAAGTCTTGGTTCTGACCAATTCGTTGTTGGTGGAGTTGTAGACAACGTCAATAATACGTGTCTTTCTTGAAATAGCTTCGCTTCCCCAAGAAAATGTTCCGCTGTCCAAACGCATAGCGCGGAATTTCATGTTACCACCGCGTGTGCGGACAGGGTGGATACGCTTTGGACCAAGCTTGGTCATAGCAGGCTGACGACCCAACTCGAACTTTCTCTTCTTGCGGAACTGAGCACGCTTTGCACCGGTAGCGGAACGCTTGTGATAACTGTCTCTGCTGATACCTATACAAGTAAGCGTCTGTTCAATAGTCAAAAGTAATGCAGCGTACCCATTGTTGCTGAATGGAAGGAATCTCTCTAATCGAATAAAAAATTTCGGTTGGGTTAACGAAGATCAACTGATCGACAAAAAATTTCGACGTTTCGCTCCTGGAGAAGAAGGATGGCCGTATGCTGGATAATGAAGATAATGGCTTTGGTATTGATCTATTTACTGATCAAGTCAGACCGTTGCACGATAGCCAGTTGACAACCGTTGCTAAGATGTGTTTGATTGAGTCGATTGACGAGTGTAAGACAAGAGGTCCGTTACACTTATTGAGAAGCGATAGTTGATCTATTCTTGGTTAATAAACTCCACTATCCAGATACTACCGAGCATTACATCCTTAGAGACAAGGAT
>JALGPX010000007.1:21670-91572 GCA_023515795.1 Amoeboaphelidium occidentale | reverse complement strand
GCAAAAGCACAAGGAGAAGAATCAACTTCATCATAATCATCGTGAAAATTCAATTGGATCGATGCGTTTCAATGGCGTAATATTATCGCGCTGCTTCTGATCTCCGGACATGTCAACAGGGGTGCACAGGGCGTTTCCTGTAATTTTGTTTGCTGTTTGATCGAAACATAATCTTGTTTTGCATAGATGAGCGTCACAATAAGTTTCAATCCCGCGCTGTTGCCAAAGCGCTGCAAATTACCTGAGACTGATAACGGGGGAAATGAGCAGAGTGATAAAATAATTAATGTGACACAAGACTTAGCGACTGGAAACATTCTGCGTTTGTGCAAAGTTGGAAAGCTTTACGACAACAACCAGAAGATCCAAATCGATGATGACCTCCTTCCGGAACTTGATAAAGAAGCTGTGCTCCGCCTGAAAGTGCTGCGATTCATATTTCGTGTGGACAAGAATATGATCATAGGGAATACTTCAGGCCAAAGAAAGCACTCAGGCTATATTGTTGCGAAAACACCAGGCACGCTGAAAATAGTTACAGCTGATTCCCACCTGTTGGTTCTACAAGTCACTGATAAGACTCTTAATCCTTACATGAACTTGGAAAGTTGTTTACTGCGAGTGCGTGAACTGTTGCTTGATCAAACTCATGCGGATTATGATGACATCAAAGTTTCCTTGTCTGTTGAGTTCACTTCTGACTTTGTTTACGTCCCAGGAAACTTGTTTCTTCAAGGGGAAGATTTAGAAATGTACAAGAAGATCATGAACACTGATAATGCGTTACTATCAAGCGGCGCAGATGCTTTTCTTTTGGAGACTGTTGAAGAGCTTACCAAGAAACGGTTCAATGAATTAAGCGTTCCGCCGACTATTGAGAAAAGCTTTAATGAGCTCACCAACTTGAAACTATTCAAATATCAGCAGAAAACGGTGTGTTGGATGATCAGCCGCGAAAATGACCGAAGGGAGATACCCCAGAAGTTGTTCAATATGAAGTTGAATAGGTTGAATTGTAATTATTATTATCATCAGTCGATTCTATCGGCAAAAGCTTCTTCTGCTTTGTTATGCAAGGGTGGAATGCTTTGTGACAGAATGGGAATGGGAAAAACAATCGAGATTTTAATGTTGATTATGCTTAATCCTTTTAAATTGACGGATGTGGAACATGAAGCACATGAAACAAGCAAAGTTTCTTTATTTAAGCCATCATCGTCTGATGTAACACTGCCCAAGATTAAAGCGACTTTAATTGTTTGTCCAGCAACAATTATTCAACAATGGAAACTTGAAATCGATCAGAAACTATTGCACCCAGCTGGATTAAAAGTGCTGATTTATGCAAACAAAGATATGAAATTTATTACAGAGAGTACATTGATGGAATACGATGTTATTCTTGTTGATTTCGCAACGTTGAGAAGAGAAGTCCATTTCACTCGTCCAGATCAGGGCAGAGGTAGAAGATTTCCCAGAGAGTATGAGAAAAAGAAGAGTCCGCTGATAAAAGTTTGTTTCTGGAGGATTGTTATTGATGAAGCTCAGTTAGTTGGATCGCATTCTTTGATACATGAAGTCACATCTGCAATTCAACGAGTTAATTCATGGGTTGTTACAGGAACGCCTCTCGTCGCAAATGATTTAAGAAATAATTTGGTTCTCCTTCTAAGTCAGCTGAGCAATCTAAACTACGTTCCAAACGATGAGCTATTAATGCACTGCGTTCAGTCTCTGATGCACAGAAATTCTGATTTTAATGCGGGCTTAGATGCAAATGATACTACTGCAAACTTCCAACTTCCTGCATTGCATGAATGTATTCATTATTTGGGAAAGAAAAGAAACGATGTTGAGAAGAAGTATTACAAGCAACTTCTGGATTCGGCATCTTCTTCGATATTTTCATCCGATGAGCCTTCAGGAGTAGAAATATCTCAATGGGTCTTGCGTTTACGTCAAACCTGTGTACATTTACAGTTGGGCGCTTACAACCAACAAAAGTTGGGAGCATCGCCAAGGTCTTTGCCAGAACTATTGTACTCCATGCGATTAAACCAACACATGTCATATTTTCAGCAATGTAGAAAAGTGATGGATGTTGAGTTCAAAATTGGGGGTCTTTATGAATACATCAAGGAATACAAAGTAGCGGAAGAAATTTATGTTCAGATTCTGAAAGATATCGATGAACAGATTGAAGTTTGCAAGAAAGAATACGATGATGCTCCAGAGTCGCTTAGTTTAATTACAAAGAAGAACTATGAAACTGCTGCTGAATACAGACATCGTGTACTTTTTGCTCTGGCATCAGTATATTTATCTATTACTGAAAGCATGGCTGATGAAGATGTAGAAAAGCAGAGATTGAAAACTGAATCTGATAGACTCTTTGAAGAGGCTGAAAAGACTCGTCAATTTGTCACCAGTAGTGCAGAACAAGGTATTGATGATGCGAAAAAGCAGATGGCAGCTACTTATAATGCGTTTGAGTACGAAAGAAAGAAGTATTTGTTGAAGCCTATTGATGAATCTTACGAAACATCTTTTATTCGAGTAGGAACTGTCGCATTTAATCTTCGGCAAGCATACATATTTCTAAACAAACAATTGATTGAATTGGAAGAGCTTAGAAAAGCTATTTTTGTTGCCCTGGAAAAGTCAGATGTCCACAACAATTACGCCAAGGATTCTGAAGAGCAAGATATTATAATCACTGCAGCTGACAAGTTCAAGCTTGAATTGGCAGTGCGTCGTCTCATTATTACTGAATTGGACACGAGTAATTTTAGCGAACAACGAGAACGCTACATTGAAGAATTGATAAAGATTCGCACACATGTTGTTGCTGGAAGTGAAGAACCAGACGAGTTTTCACCGGAAGCAAAGAAACTTAATGAGCTTCGCACCAAAGATGGTACGGAAATTCCACACTCTTCTTTGGGAATTAGCTCTGTCAAATTAAATGAAATCATCAACTACGACGAAATTGTTTCCGATGATGAGGATGATAGCGAGAAACAAGATGATGAGGAAGAAAATTTTAGGGTAGTTCAAGCGAATCCAGCTGAAATTGCTGCTGCAAAGGAAATCACTTTAGGCATCAAGGAAGATATTAAGAGTCAGGCGTCGTTAATGCAAAATTTGGAGAAAGATTCAGCGTCATTCAGTAAAGTTCTCAACTGGAGAATCCAATTCTACAGGAGATTACAAAAACTTTCAGATAATGTGAAGCTCCCCGAAGATGTAGTTGATCCCCTTGATGAAATTGAAGATTACAAAGAAAAGGCTAGATTTTTAAAACTAGCCGCAGATCAGGCTTTGCATTCATTGCGATACTTGAACTCCTTGAGTCACAGCGATGAAACTGGTCAGAGTGATGGAACTACTGCGTGTGCTATTTGTCAAGAGAAAGTGGGCTCTCACGGAGAGGTTGTGGTTACAGAATGTTGTCACTTGTTCTGCCGAGATTGCCTTCATTCTTGGTTGAGAATCAAAAGAACATGTCCAATGTGTACATCGAAAGTTGCCTTCAATAAGATTCAGGTTGTTCGTGCTCAAGGGTCTTCATCCAACGGAAAGCGCCAAAGAGACTTCAAACCTGATCTTTCTAGCTTAAGGCATTATGAGAACTATCGGTTCCCAGAGAATGTTGTGAATCAGGACTATGTTCAAAAATTTGGTACAAAAATAGGAACCATCGTGTCACACATACGTTACTTGTCAGATATGTACGCTCATGATTTCAAATGTCTCGTATTTTCACAGTGGGAAGATTCCATCGCTTTGATAGAGAAAGCTTTAGATGCAGCGACTATACCATGTCTGCATTTCAACAAGAAAACTCTCGGAATGTTCAAAACTGATCCAAAGTTCAAAGTATTGCTTTTGAATGCAAAATCACAGAATAGCGGTTTGACGTTGGTCGAATGTAATCACGTGTTCCTAGTAGAGCCGAATTTTACCGTTGCTTCTGAACTTCAAGCAGTTGCCAGAATTAATCGAGTTGGTCAGACAAGAGAAACATACTCCCATCGATACATTATGGAAGGAACTATTGAGGAACAGATTATCATAGATAGACACGGCAAGTCTGTCTTTGGTTCTGGCGCAAAACAAGACGCTGACTCGAATTGGTTGTTATCTATGCTTGAGAATGAACTAAACCGGGCGTGATGTATAAATTCGTTTATATATTTACTTCTGTTTTCCTTCCAAAACTTGGCCCAATGCGTCTAAATAATTCTGAGTTGCATTCTTGGTAGGTTCCTCGACCTCCTCTTCTTCATCATCTTCATCTTCAACATTTGCTGGATATTTAGGATGCTGATATCCATTCACATTATATGTTCCTGTTTGCGTATTTGTACTAGTAAAATTCTTATCCATGTGAGTCTCGGTACTAGTTTGTGTTGCAGTTCCACCAAGGAATGTTTCAACCCTTTGAAGCTTCGTTTGTGAGTCGGTACATAAACAAGTGCTTTCAGATGCACCCTCGATTAAACAATTTCCGAATGATGCCTGGCATCCTCTTCCACAGAACTCAATTGTATTTCCACAATGCCCATAAACGGAACAGCAGGATCCAGGTCTACACATCCAATTTCCAGCTGATTGCGGACCACAAGTGCCATCTGGAGAATATCCTTTAGAATACTGGCTCATCTTTGGAGTATCTGCTGGCTTAAAGTTGATAGCAGGTGATCCGTAAACAGAGTTAGATACTTCGCCTGAAGAAGGAGGAAGAACAGGAAGTCTTTGACGCAAAGGCTGTCGCTGTTCAACATCTTCATTAGCTTGAGCAGCAGGTGGGAGAACTGGAAGAACCTTGTCTGTATGAGTTTCAGTTTGTGTAGCAGTGGAGGTGTCGGTGTTCAATTGAGGACTTTGATGATACGTAGCTGTTTCAGTTCCAGTTTGTGTTGCAGCCTGATCTGTTACAGTTGAAGTTGAAGTGCACGTAGAAGCAGCAGTACGTGCAGAGGACCAAAGATCGTCTTGAGAGCCACCAGAGCCATAGCTGTATGCAACTGCGTAAGAAATCTTGCTAACACATTCTGCAGAATGTGCATTGTATTCTTTTTGTACGGTTTCAACAATCTGTACGCCAAGCTTGCAATCTTCTTCTGTACATCCCGCTTGCTTCATCAAAGTCATAACTTCGCTCTTTGGGTAATCATCTGCGGCAACTGCCTGTTCAGTAACGGTTTCAGTGCTTGGTACGGTAGCAGGTTGGTACTGTTCTTCAGTTGGAGCGTCTGACTGAGCAGATGGCTGAGCATAATGATCAGTAGAAGTTTGAGTTTCGGATCCTGTGTATTCACTATCATAAGAATTAACCGTGTTTGTCTCCGCTGAGGTTGACGTTTGCTTGTGAACCTTTGAATAAACAGAGCTGTAACTTGTAGCAGCAGCAACAGCAGCAGTTTTCATTTCTTCTGGAGATCCCTTGTTCTTGTAAACATTGGTGATTGCCTTGTATATGGACTTTGCTGTTCCCTTATCCTTAGCACAAGGAACACAAGTTTCATACACCTTAGTTGCAGCATATTGGGCAGCATCTGCGGCAGCTTGACATTCTTGTTCATTTCCACCGAGTTGTTGAATGATATTGGTAACCTTGGTCTTGACTGTTGTAACTGAGATGGTGATCTGAGTTTCCGTAACTGCAGCATTCATAGCAGCAACATGGGCGATTTTCTGGATTTGTTCTGGAGTCTTCTGTTGTTGAATAGCTTCGGTAACTGCTTTTCCAATAGTAGCAGCAGATGCTTTGCTTGTGACGTTAACCTTCTCCATAGCCTTCTCTGCACATTCTACAGCTAGCTTAACTTGCTCTTCACTACCACCAATAGACTTGATCTGAGATGCAGCGTAATCAGCGGCATTAGTGTAATTACCAGAATCGGATAATGGATAAACAGGGACTTCAGGGACTTGAGGAGCAGTGTTGTTTGGTAATTGATAAACAGGAGTAAATTCAGTTCCATTTAGAGGTTTATCAGCTTGAGGAGCCTGAGGTGGATGAACTGGGGTAGATTCTTTAGGCGTTTCAGGAGCAACTGGGTAAACCGCGGGAGAAGATTGTACGGGTTTCTCAGCAACTGGGTATACTTCAGCGGGAGCGGATTCCTTTGGCTTCTCTGGAGCAACAGGGTAAACAGCAGGAGAAGATTGTGCAGGCTTCTCAGGCAAAGTGATGTTTGGTGCCACAGGACTTGGTTCTTTAGGCTTCTCAGGAGCAACTGGATACACTGCGGCAGGTGAAGATTCCACAGGCTTTTCAGGAACAGTTGTATTTGGAGCAACAGGGTAGACAGCAGGAGAAGATTGTGCAGGCTTCTCAGGCAAAGTGATGTTTGGTGCCACAGGACTTGGTTCTTTAGGCTTCTCAGGAGCAACTGGATACACTGCGGCAGGTGAAGATTCCACAGGCTTTTCAGGAACAGTGGCATTTGGTGCAACTGGGTAAACAGCAGGAGAAGATTCCACAGGCTTTTCTGGAACAGTGGTATTTGGAGCAACAGGGTAGACAGCAGGAGAAGATTGTGCAGGCTTCTCAGGCAAAGTGATGTTTGGTGCCACAGGACTTGGTTCTTTAGGCTTCTCAGGAGCAACTGGATACACTGCGGCAGGTGAAGATTCCACAGGCTTTTCAGGAACAGTGGCATTTGGTGCAACTGGGTAAACAGCAGGAGAAGATTCCACAGGCTTTTTTGGAACTGTTGCGTTTGGTGCAGGTGACTTCTCTGGTGGTGTTGGGTAAATTGCTGCAGGCGAAGATGTTGCAGGAGCTTCAGGGGCTTTTGCATCAGGCGCAGATGGCTTCTCTTCCTTCTCCGGCTTGTCTTTGGATTCTTCTGGTTTGTGCGACTCGTCTATCTTTCTCTTGGTCTTGTGTATAACTACATTTGATGAGGTGTTTGCATCTTTGGGCTTGTCTTTGTTTTCATCGAGCTTGACCTCCGGAACTTGTGGATCATTAGTGTTTGTTTGTTCCAACGCTTTATCAATTTCGCTGCCATCAGTTGGCATTGCTGAAACAACGTTTCCTAACGCCAAAACTAAACCGAAAATATACGCGTACTTCATTTACAATGAACTTTATCGAAAAAAATGCGAATAGCTCTTCTTGATCTTTATATAATCTGCAGATCTTTTGATTATTCTTCCATCTACGCGATGAACCAATTGTTTCAGGTTTTGATTCGATTAAATCAGCAAACGATCTGATCAAATGCGCGAAAGTGAAGAAATTATGCAATATCGCGAAAAGTTCCAGCAAGACAAAACTTAATGAATGCGTTTACTAATCAGAATCCAGGTCGAGATCGATTTGGTCTTTGTTTGGAGCAACCTCTGCTTGAGCTTTAGGAACTTGTTTTGAGTAAACCATATCGTGTGGAACGCGAATACCAATCTTTTCGCAGAAACTTCTTGTTTGCGGATTATCGTAAGCCCTATTAAGCTCAACTTGAAAGACATTTTGATCGAACTTGTAATTAGCAGACTGTTGCACCAGTCCTGTGTGAACGAAATTATCAGGAACCTCTAGAGATACATGTGAGCAAATGAAATCTAATTGCTTCTTAACATCAACTTCATCGAAACTTGAATACAATGAAACTGGAGCTTTCTTACCAAATATGTACCTGTCATCAGTAGCACGCAATATCGCAAGCCATTCTGGATCGTAATAAATCTTGTTCTTTTCCATCTTGAACGGATAATCTGGGTCAGCCGTAAATTCTTGAACATAAAAATGCCGTGAACGTGGCTTAATTTTGTCCAATGCAACAAAAGAGGTCGTCTCAGAACTGTCTGTTCTCTTCTTAGCATGATCATCCGTTTCATCAGACGTTTCTCGTAACTTTTTAATCGCCTCGTGCTTGAATGATGCCTGGTAAAATACATGCATGTGAGCTGCGAACCAATAGCGTGGCTTAAGCATTTCCAATAATTCTCGTTTCGGTTCGCTTCCGAGATTGTTATTGCCGATATCTTCCATGAAATGTGGCTTAGCCTTCAACAAAGCCTCAAGATCACCATTCCTCTCAATACCTCTTGGCCAGTCGTGGCTTATAAATACATCAACATAACCAGAAAGTAATTTCAATCGCTCAACATCACATCGACGCTCGTGATACACAGCCCGTTTAGAATCGTTGTCCAAAGGAATAGTTTCATAATGGCCTAGCTCATAACTATACTTCTTATAAATACCAGAGATCCCAGCAATACGAAGCCCATTATACCAAACCACTCCTGCGTAACCGAGATAGTAAATATTTGGACAAATCCAACCACCATATGGCAATTCCATAAAGTACGCGCTAGACTCATGGTTGCCCCCGATAATGATGGTCATAACAGGGGCTTTTTTCTTTAAAGAGTAATACTCATAGAAATCACCAAACTTCTTGTGCTGTTGAGGCACTGCAACTGATGCCATGTCCATATTGTTCCTGATACTCTGAATATCACCACAAACAAGAAGCAGAGATATTTTAACGCTGTTAGCGTCTTCGTATTTCTCGACACATTCGTAAATCTTGTTCAGTTCATTATGGCAACAGCCCTGAACAGCAACATTGAAGATCATCTTGAAAAAAGGGAGGAATAGTTCTTTGAATGAGTGATCACGTGTTAGGGCCTCGCGCTAATAGACCTGTTTCTTCATAGAGCTTTTTGAACTAATTCTAATAAGTTCTGTTCTAAGCTCGTCCCTTGCATGTGATCGAAAGTGTGACCAGATTGGTGCACATCGACATTTCTGCACAATGAACTCCGTGAACAAAATTGTATTCAAACAGCACGACGTACGAAGGGAGTCAAAAGAATATGTCGTAAGGATTCCTTTCAGTTCGTTGTCTAAGTTGTTAGGTTTATCGTGTTGAGCTGCAGACAAAGTCAACAACGTGGAGCATATGGAAGCGTTACTCTGATTTCGACGCACTTTGCAAGACTTTGAAGGGGAGAGGATTTAATGTGCCTGATTTACCTCGAAAGACATTTGGAAAGTTCAATGTGGACTCTGAGGAGGAAATTGAAAGGCGTAAAATTGGGCTTCAGAGGTTCATGAATGATTTGGTATTCAACGATGTTTACAAAGAAGCCAAAAACTCGCAGGAACTCAAAGAGTTTGTGGAATTCAATTCTGAGAAGAAACCAGAGAAGTCTTGGATGGATAATTACAGAGATTTGGAAGGGATCTTGGCGCAGGCACGATCTGGGGATTCCAAAAAGATTATAAGTTTCTTTAATGTTCGTATGAAAGTTTTACGAGAAGCGCTCAACCACCCAGACACGCGACAACAGGTATCAGATGCGGAGTATATGCGAAGGATCGATTTGTTGGATAATTTGCTTCTACAGAAGGATGACATCATGCGATCGATACAAGCAAGTCCCGCTGTGTCAGTTGGCGGTGGCAGCAGTAGAAAATCATCCATGGGCTACTCTAGCTCTCCGTCTACGCGAGTATTTGGTGAAACTGAAGTTACAAAGAAGTTTGATAATGAAGGATTATTGGGATTGCAACAAACAGTTATGAAGGAGCAAGATACTCAGTTCGACAGTTTATTGAGTACTGTGAGGCGGCAGAAGGAAATAGGATACGCCATTAATGATGAATTGTCTATACAGGAAAAGTTACTGAGCGGGTTGGAGGATAAAGTTGAAGTCAGTCGAGAAAAGATCAAGTATGCAAACCAACGCGCAAAGAAGCTTGTGGGATAGCAAAAGTCTATCATTCTTTTTATTAAAAGGTAATAAATAAGTCACTCGTGTTTAGCCAAACTTGAGCACTACTTTCTTTTTACCTTTCTTACCCTTGTTTTGTGTTGCTACTTCTTCAAATAACGGTTCTTCAGACGGAAGTGTTGTAATGGAATCAGTAACAGCTTGCTCCCTATTCCAGGCGTCAAAAGATTTCTTTGACCTATTATTATTCTTTGGGTTCCAAACAATTGGTCTTCCACCGGATTTCGGCAGTGAAGGAAATTCCTCCTGCGGAAGATCGAGGTCTTGCGGTTTGCTTGAAGCTTCTTCTTGAGGATATGCTGGTTTAGGAACCCAAGCACTCGATGAAGGTTTCATGACAGAAGTATTGTGTAAAGTAGAATTATGCAGTTCTGAGAGCGATAATTTTTGTTTTCCTTTCTTCTTCGATGCAGGTGCTTGCGCATAAGTAGATTCAGCGGGAGTATCTTCTTCGCGAGTTTCTTCTTCAGGTTCGACGCGCGGTTTTTGAGCTACCGGCACAGGTTTTGTAATTGGCTTCCTTATTTCGCCATCGGAATAATAATCATCAAAAGCAGCTTCTAGTTTCGCCCTTATATTCTTCCATGTTGGATAAACTTGACAAACCATGTTCTTGAATTCAGGCCTCTCAGTTCTTGTTACGGCAACAAGAGAACTGATAATTGAGACAAAATCTGAAGCAGGAACACTTTGAGTCAAATAGTTTGTAAAATGTCCTCTCAATGCTTTGAATTTCTTTGGATCGTTTCTAACTTTCTCAGCCAATAGTTGTGCAAGTATATATTCCTTTTCTCCTTGAGACATTCCATTCTCAGGTGACTGATTCTTATCTAGCACAGATTGCAGCTTCGATGACATGTAATCGTAAAAGAAAATTTCAGCAGGATTTAGCGGAGGAAAAACGACTTCCTTAGGTGCAGAGTTGGGGTTCATAGCTTGTGCTTGTTGAGCACGAATGTTCAATTCGGCAAGAGAAGGAAAATCCATCTGCTGAGGAATCGGAGTCTGTGCTGGTGGATCAATAACTTCAAAACCACCGTCCCTATCTCCAATATTAACAGAATTATTCTGCCGATTAACAGATAAACTTCCACCAAATCCAGAAGGAGCTCTTCGTGCTGCAGACACTGAAACTCCTCTAGAAGTATTGGAAGATCCTCTAAAGTCAATCTGTAAATCATTCTTGTTAATCATGTTTTTATGCTCAGCCATCATATGCGCTTTATAATCCACTTCATTGTCAAACACAACAAATTTCTTTTCTTTACATTCCTTAACTTCACAATAAAAATGATCATTCCTGAAATGCGATTCTAGCTCTCGATAATTCTTGAAATACGCAGATGTAGCAGCAGCGTACTTAACAGCAGGCGAAATAGTAGAAAGATCAGCACCAGCAGACGCAGAACTTCCATTGCCTTCTCTCTGCATTTGTTCTCTTATCGCAGCTGTCGATGTCGTCATTGTGTTCCTCTGTCGCCGCTTACAAACATGACACTCTTCGTGATGATCTCGTAAATGCACAAACAGCTCATCCACAGAGTAAAAGCGTACATCGCAGAACTCACAGAGCGGATGAAAATCAACGCCGGAACCTGCAGGAACGTTATCATCCGCGTTTCCCTTAACGAAATGGTCATGCAACTTTTCCCTGCTTGAGAACACTTCCATCTCAAAGCTAAAAATCTTCTTGTGCTCTTGACATATTTTACAGATAAGTAAACCATGTTTGCTCTTCAGATGCTCTCGTAGTTTTAAGTGTGTGTTCTGTACAGATGTGCAGCCTTTTGCAGGACAACGAAACTGCAACATATTCAAAACTTTCTTCAATTCCGTCGGTATGAACGATATTCCAAGTAAAGCATCATCAGGAGGAAGGCCTGTATCGATATTCTTCAATTGGGCATCTTCCTTTTTTGAGGTAATTACGATTCTTTCGAGCTCAGTCTAGAATGATATCAGCTAAAGCAAAAGAACACCAACCTTGCATATCGGACAATGGTTCGATTTATAAAGCGCACGAAGCCTCAGTTGGCATAAGTGACAAATGACGTGAAGGCACTTTCCATACGACCGAAAGAGTTTTTTATTTTCGATGTCCTCATAGCAGATTGAGCAGTTCACCGTCATATTCATTAAAACAAGGGAGTTAAGGCTTCAACTAATTAAGACCATTCCGGCATACTTTGGAGTCTAAGTGGATAGCCAGATCATTCTGCACTTTGACTCAAATCTAAGAAATCGATCATAGTCGCCAATGTCCCATTGATGCAATGATAAGCCACTTAGTAGAAACTCTGTGCATTCGAATTCTACTTCAATAGAATGTATCTTTCTTAAGATGCTTTCCTTTAGATGCATCATATCAGCAATATCATGTGGATACTTTGAATTAATGACCAAATAATGCTGATGTGACGGATAGAAGACTGGGATTCTCCAAGTGATATATCCATGATCATTCGATTTTGCACCTTCTCCTTCAATAAACGAAGTCTTTATACTGTAACCATGCAAAAGATCATCAGGCATACGAAGTTTAACCAAAACATTCTCTATCCATTTTGTCTTAATAAAGTTTGGTGTAAGACTGACAGTAGTTTCAATGCTATGATCTCCTGTCTTTACTACTCCAATAGACAGTTTCATTGGTAAATCTTTTGGCTCATACGAGTATCGCATCAATGGAACAGGTTCAGGTGCAAATGTGATCTTCAGTTTACCATTTAAAGATTCATGTGATGCCTTTTGATGAAACAGTAACTCTTTCAGATCTTTAGGCCGACTAAATACAATTGTAGAATGATCATCAAGCTTTGCGTCGGCATCACAACCTTCCTCCAACTGAACTGCGACCGAACCTGTGCCATGAACATACAAAATTGAACCATCAAAGTTCAGCCGAACAGAAAGACTTTCCGAAATGTCCATCTTGAGTGAAGATTTGCTCTCAGATTTCGTCAAAGATGTTATACCATTAAACAGAGGTTGTTCAACTGTTTCATACATGCCATAGTAAGCGAGGAGGAATGAACTGGAAAGGCTCTTCTTCGTAGATGTTACTAAGTAGCCTGAATATTTATTACAGTTGAAACAGAAGCCAACAGCCTCCCTTTGCTGTTCTGTTTTGTCCCATTGAAAGACTTTTGAAACTTTTGTTGCACCACCCACAGTTACGGAATCTCCAATTTCGTAGTCGTTAGAATCAATCGTCAATGTGTTGAGTTCAGTACAAGTTCCTTTTGGTACGCTGATCAACTTGTTTAGGGTCATGCTGAAGCTTATCGCGCGAAAAAACTATCATGAAAGCCTGCTGGAATATTTTTAGTGAGGATGAGTCAGCAACATCAAACCGACAATACATCGGCTAACATGAACACTGACCCACAGGCGCCTTCGCATCCTAGTCAACCATCGAGTCGGTAAACGGTCGCAGGAACAACCACATCAAGTATAGTCGAACTCACGGACGTTGTTAAGAAATTGCCGCAGTATAATGAGTTTGAAGGGTCCAGTTACTACGTAAGAAAGTGCTATGAAGACTATTACGGGTACATTAACGATGCCCTTAATAACGAATACAAGATCATCACGGTAACTGGAACGCCAGGCATCGGAAAGTCGGTATTTTACTTGTACTTCTTCGAGAACTACAGAAAAGCGAATCCGAAAAGGACAATTGTAACCGCCTCCTTTTCTAATAAGTGAGAACTAGAAAAATGTGTCGTTTACAGACCAGGGAATGAGGAGGGAGATCCTCATGCAAAATCTATTCCCAATATTCAAGGGGCTATTCACTTGTACGATGGCCCTCCAGAAGAAAAACCACTAAGAACCCAAATGGTCACATTTACTAGCCCCAATTACGAGTAGATGAAGTATGTAGTAGCTAAAAACAGTAAAGTATGGAAGCTTTACATGCAGTTCTGGTCGTTGGAAGAATTACGGGAGGCCAATAATGCCCTTCAGTTGAACTTGGATGATGCTGAAATTAAGAGAAGGTTCGACTTCTTTGGTGGTTCTGCTCGAATGTGTTTGGAACTGGACCAAGCCATGGTGGAAGAGCAGGAAGAAATTTTAGAAGGAGCTATCAATTAGATTGACTCCTTCGAAAAAGTCAAAAGTTACTTGAAAATTAAGTCTGAATCGCAAGAAATTTCCCACAAGATATTCTTTTATGTTCCAGATTCTACAAGACATGGGGGTGCTCCTAGGTTTGCTAAATTTGTCTTTTGTTCACAGGAAGTCGCACACAAGGTTTATGCGAACATCGACGATAAATCTGAAGAGAAAAGAAAAGTCTTGATTAAGGAGTTGAAGGGTACCTCACACGCTGGTTCGTTTTTGGGTTGGATGTTTGAAGAATATTGTAAGGACATGTTGTCTAAGAGTGGAACGTACACGCTTAGGCCTCTTTTAGATAAAAAATCAAAGTCATCTGCTACTGCAGGCAGCATCAAGCTTGTAATTCCTAAAAATAATGGTTACATTCATGCAGCTACAAAGAATTATAAAGCCATTGACGGATATTATTATGGTAAAAGAAACAAGACATTGTACTTGTTTCAAATGACCCTAAGTAACAGTCATCCAGTTAAAGGGTCAGGTATTATCGAACACATAGCAAAAATGGGGTTGAGTTGGGTTGCAGGATTGAAAGTGTATTTGGTGTTTGTTGTGTCAAAGGGAATGAGAAATTTCAAGAAACAAAAGATTGAATTGGAGAAGCGTTTTAGTTCAAAAAGCGATTTGACCGTTCTTAAAGGAGTCGGTCCCGTCGGAGCCAAGGAGCTAAGCGATGAAGGTATTGAAACAGTTAAAGAGTTTTTGGAAGCCGTTGAAAAAGAAAAAGGATAAAGGAAACGTATCTAAAAAATCTTGACTGTTTGGAAGGACAACAAGGATTTTTTGAGCCAAGTTAGCTTGATAGAGGGCATTCGTCAGTATTTGTAGGTCACTAATTCTGACTTCAAGTAACAGACCGATTGAAAAAATAAGGTCCAATATATTATGTGCCATTCTATGTTGATCTCGACAACTCCTTTTGTTGATTTTAGAATCACTGAGCTCGTTCTACCAAGAGCTGGGCCGCTGAGACCGGAAGAAATTGTTGCTGTAAAACATTGTGATGAACGTATGGCGAAAAGAATAGAGGTGAAGTCAAAACAATTATCGCATTTGTGTAAACTTGCCAAATCAAGCGATTATTTCTGTTGTTGTTAGGTCCGTATTCATTGTAGAAGCCTTCGTAATAAACTTCAGTTGCCACAAGTAATCCATTGATAGCAAAGAACGCCAATTGTTCCAATGCACTGAATTTTTGTGTGATCGCGTAGAAAATGTACTCATGAAGTAAACCACTAACAACGAAGACTTTCAGAATGGATAAAGCCTTATTCAACTTGGATTTCTTCTTAACAGGAGCTTTAACTGTTTGAACTGCAGATTGTGTTGAGTAAAACTGTGAGAACATTGGGCGAAAGGACTGATGCCAATTTTTGGACCAGAACTCTCGTGGTGATGTACTACTAAACGGATTCTTGAACATGCCATCTGAGGTGGGCATTGAAACATGAATATTAAAAGCCCTTGCCAGCACTCGACCCAAAATGATCAAGAATACGTCGATACACAACGCAACAAGATAGAGCCCAGCCATCATGGTGGTGCCAAACAAATAATAAGTAAGAAACATGTAAATCCATGATACTTCTGCTGATACAGGAGACCATACCATATTAAGTCGATGCGCTGTAGTAACTACATCAACCATGGTGTAGCAAAGGCATAACATTCCAATCTTCTCGCCAAAAGATAACGGCCTTGTTGCAGTTTCCTTGGTGTGTTTTGGAACAGAAGGAGACATATTCATAACCATAAAAGTATCCATGATCAATTCTCTCAGGTTTCGATCAACCCTAGGCATACAAAGGAGTCGCAAACCAACATAGAAGTGCAGCGAAGAACACAATAATCGCGCAACAAGAGTATCAAAAGACAAACTCAACCCACACACAAATATAATAACTGCAGCGATTTCCTGCCTGCAAATCAATGGACCTCTAAGCAAAAGCACCAGCACAAAGATGTAGACTGCAAGGATCGCCACGCTGCTTACGAGATTGATCATCATCTTGCTGCGAATGAGAAACTACAAAGAAGAAGGAAATTTTAATTGGATTAAGCGCATGGGCGTTCAAGAGGCGTACCATAGAAATCCAATGAACAGACTTTTGCACTACTTCCTTGTTCCAATTGAACTAATGGCTGTGATCGCTCTCCTAATGGGAATTCCTTATCAACCATACTTCGCTTGGTTTTCAAGTGTATGCTCAGTGGTAATTGGTATTTTGACATACGTTTACGCTAGCACAGATTTCCTTTGTGGAATAACATTCTCATTGGCACTGTTTGTAGCGCAACCTTTGGTATATGTTGCGATCAATGCAGTACTGCTACCTGGAATGTTACTCGGCGTTTTGACGTTTGCTTTTACGTACTCTTTGCAGGCATTTGTTGCCCACAAAGTATTTGAAGAAGAAGGTCGCGATGATGCTGATGTTCTGTTTGAAGAAGTACTAAGAACAAAGAATATCATCCCATTGTTCCTTGCTTACTATTACTATTGGGTCGATCTGTTCTTCGCTTTGGGATACAAACCTGAGTTGTATGAGAAGATGAAACACTTTAGAGACACTTATGAGTTCCCTAAGGATATTGAACAAGGAAAGCAATAAAGGTAGAGCATTTATTTAGAATGGGGACCTCAATGGTGATCACTCCGAAACAACGCCAACGATATCGTAACGCTTCTTGAAATACTCAACCCAGTCATTTAATACTTTCATTTCACCTTCATCCAATTGTCCTTCGTATTTCGGTGATAAATCTTCCTTCTTCAAACTGCCACGACCAAAAGCAAGGCTAGCGTCCCTACCAGCAAAGACACTGTAACTTCCACCTGGCCCATACAATTCTCGCTTACCAGAAACATCAAACACCATTGATTTTATTGCAACGTAAACTGGCTTATCTGAGTGTTTACCATCGTATTCTTTTAGCTCTGAAGGTGTAAATTTCCTATCAAAATTCTGCTTTGGAGGTTTCTCTGGCAGAGCGAACGCAGTCTTTTGCGCAGGTTTAACATCGTCAGTTGTCATTCTATTGAGTACAGCGTAAAATACAAAAAATCCAATAACGGAAGATGAAAGTAGAAAGTAAAAGTCTGAAGCTTTGAAATCCTCAAGCATTCACAAGAAAAGGAAAAGCTTTCACATGAGAGGTTCTATTCTTTATTGTGATCACTGGTACCTTTAAAAGACCACGGAACACAAGAGTGAAACATGTACCAGAATGCTGGATACTCATCACGTAACAAGTCCATGTCAATGTAAAATAATTCACGCTTACGAAACTTATCAAATAAATGCCCAGAGGATGGCTTTGTTACAGAGCACAAGTTACCAAGTATATGCCCATCGTGCTTTTCCAGATTATCTATCCGTACCCTGGAAGTACCACTGAACTTTTCAAAGTCCAATGAAACATCCCTTCTAAATTTTTCCAGCAAATCATCCAATTTATCTTCCGGAAGTATCGATGAGAAGATCAAATGTTCGGTACCGGCGCTGATTTTAGTTTTGCTTGACTTTGAACCAAGCGCAATTAGTGAACCCAACTTGCTCTGATTTCCATTGGCGCCGATTGATGGCACGACGGCATATATTCGCTTTGCATATACTCCAGTAAAAAATAAAGTCGCAGCGCACATTCCCAAGTTAACCAGCTGTACTGCAATGATATTCCGATATAACCTGTAACCTTGATAAATACCAGTTTCCTTCTCTATTTCTTTTGTCACTGTCAACTTATCCAATAATGCCAACTTATCTTCCGGTAAATCATCAATTGGCTTCTGCTGTTGTTCCTTCTGTGAACTGATATACTCTAAAAGAGACCATAACTTCCACGAAGCATGAAGGATATCTGTAAATGTTCCTGATTCAGAGTAATTGCTGCTGCACTCTTCAGCTCTACCCAAATCGCGTAATGTCTTGTCTGTTTTGTAAGTTAAATAAGAATAACACAGCGGAGTTGATAAAGCGGTAACCGTAACTGTCGTGAATCGCAATGCAGTCATGGCATAAGTCACAAGTCGCGGACCCTTTTGAATCAGAATTCTGTTCACTCTCACACTCATAGTATTACAAAAAGCTTTTATTACAACTTTACAAAATTTCCGTATAAATATTTTTCCATTATTTTAAATCTCATGAAGACCAAAAGCATTTCCGTCAAGCCAAGGCAAATGCTGATTGTCTTTGCTCAAATCAACTCTGTTCACACAAGCCTTCTGAAGCATACCAACCAATTGCCAATACTTCTCAACGTCGTGGTGCAGCCTTCCATTCCGTTTGTATTCTTGATACTGTGTAATACCACCGCGATGAAACGACATGAAACCCTTAACGCCCAACTTATTGATTGCAAACATGAAACTCTCAGTGACTTTCTTGTGTTCTTCTTCAGTATTGGTATTAAGAGAAACCTGAGGAAGTCCCAAATACTTCAGCATTCCCGTGTTTATCCGAAGGTAACCATTTTCTTGCTTATCGTTTCCCCACTTGCCTCTTCGTGCTTGTTCATCGTAATGCGGCATATTCCTTCCGTAACTCGTTTCAAGACCACCGATCGCCATTGCTAAACACCGAGCTTCCTTCTCTGAACTCTGCACTTTGCTTCCTTTGACAGTTGATACGACTGCCCTTCTAATCAGCGGCAGAACAGAATTGCCACCCCAAAAGTCTCCAAAGCCCTGATTCCATCCATTAGCAACCACAGCGACAACATTATCAGGAAAGAATAATGGAGATGTGAGGAAGTTCATAGAGAAGGGAGCAGCCAAAGCAACAGAGCAAGCCAAAGCGCAAACACATAATTTACAAGAAGTTGAAACCATTTGATATGTTAAACAGATTCCTGTTGCACAAATTCCACCGGCTTATAAGCCATTTCGGAAGTCTCAGGATCCTGGGCCCGGATTCCTTAAGAGTCTCTGATCGATTTCTGAGCACTGCGCCAAACAATCAGCCATCGACTGCCTAAAAGAGCAATCGGAGGCCAAACTTCAACAAAACTCAATCCTAAATTCGATTCCGGAGAATTTTCATGGGCCCACCGGAAGATTAGCTTTAGTTTCAGGTTAGGGTTTTCAAGCGATTTAGAATTCTCATGCCGGAATTATAAAGGCATGGTTGTTTCACTAGGAAATCGCAAATGATCTCTAGAATAGCATCAAAGTAAAACGATCGCTAACGAAATTAATCATAATATACATGTGATATATCTTCTATTCGACAGTTTCTGTGACGTTTTCGGAGTCTATCATCTTTTCTTGAAACGTCGAATGACGGTGACGAACAAAGAAGCTTTAGCTGCCCAAGATGCTGTACATGCTTTACAATGGACTCATCACCAGGACCAAGTCCCTGATATCGGCAAATTCTATTTTGTTTATCCGAAAGGAGCAAACGCTGTAGAATTCGCAAATTCAAGGCACATGTTCAATGCCTGATGGACCGTTTAACTTTCAATAAACCCGTGATATCTTTCCATTCCTTTTCTGTGTAATGTTCGGAGTCGATCAGATGTTGCAGCAACAACCTCATCAACAACCTCAGCAGCAGCAGCAGCACTCTGGGATACCACCACAACAATCGCAGCCATCTTACAAATATCTCACTGAGATCGGTCAAATGATGTACGTCTGTGGAGATGTTCGATATCCTCTGGTGGAGACCACACAGGTCGTAGAATCAACGGTGCACTCGCAAATCACTCATGTCCTTGTTCAAGCGGCTTCAATAGCCAGGCGGAGAGGGGCTAGAAGTTTTAGTCCGGAAGATTTACTGTTTTTAATTAGAAAGAATTCTATTCTATGCTCCAGGTTGGTGGCATATCTCGGCTGGAGGAGAGTTCGTAAAGTTGCCAACAGAGTCGGTAACGATGATGACGAAGTGGCTGATGACGGTGAGCGGGTGAAGAAACAGAAAATTCGAATGAAGTGGGTCTTGACAGATCAGTTCTTGAGTGATGACAGCGATAGTGATGATGATGTTACGCTGGAGACAGAACGATTGAGGCAAGCCGATGAGATAACACGGCAAATGACACATGAAGAGTACTTGGACTATGCTGAGTGTAGACAGGCTTCTTTTACTTACAAGAAACCGGCAAGGTTCAAGGAGTGGTTAAATGTGGAAGGTGTTACTGGTATGAAACCGAACGCTGATTTATTGGATGTTGTTGGGTTTTTATGTTTTGAAATGGTTCGCAGTCTGACGACTGTGAGTCTGGAAGTGAAGAATGAGATGGAGGCTGCTAAACGCAAGGATGGTATTGAAAAGCGAATGGTTTATGATAAACATATTGGGTCAAACGAAGCTCTCGGAGATATTGTATCGGAAGCCAAAGAACAGTATCGTTCATTCACTCTTTTCAAATGTCCCAATGAAAAGACTCCTATTGAACCTTCCCATGTTTATGAAGCATATCGTCGCATTGAGTGTGATCAGTCAAGTCACAAGATTGCGTTAGGATCATCGAGAACAATGAACTTATTTCAGAGTGGACCAACTAGAAAGCTAATATAATTCTTTTTCACGCGCCCTTAAAGTTTATTGCTGTGGTGTTAACTTTGCCGGATTTCTTTTGACGTTTACCTGTTGTAACAGGAGCAGTCTTGTCTTCCTGATTTAACCTCAGGATTGAAACTACAGGAATGTGATCAGAGGGGAAAACAGGATCAGGGAATCCAACTGACTTGCTTTGCTGAACACTCCAAACCCGCAGACCTTCTGTAAACTGGTTTGGAACAGTAACGGAAGGTGATATCGCTTCTGAAGGAATGAATACAGAATCCGTTTTTGACGGGATCTTGACAGTCTTGACATTTCCAGCTACAAGCAGTGTGCTTTGTTGCTGCTGCTGATTACTATTTTGAACGGTAATCACTTCATAATTATCTTGCGGTGTAGGTGACGAAATATTTTCTGCATGATGTGCTTGTGAGTCCAACATCCATCGCAATACATCTGGCTGATCAATTTCTGAATGGAAAAAGTGGCCTCCTAGCACCCCCAAAACTTGAAAATCTTCTTGTGTGCACCATATATAATCTATAACTCCAGTGAAGTTTGCTGTGTGGTTTGTGAACGGTAACGCAGGTCGAGGGTAAATATTAGGATTCGTAGAGGAGTTTGGAATGTAAATATTTTGATCCTAATAATAATTAATGACATAGAGTAGTAAATTACTTCTAAAGGTATACCGTCAATAGATGAATATGCAGATGTCAAAGACCCACTGAATAAATGCTTCAATGTATCAGACTTGGCAATCTCACCATAACCACTCTCTTTCCAACTACTCCATCTCTTCAGTTCTGTGTTCAAATTACTTGAGCGTGAGAACTGAGGAGGAGGGAGGCCTTTTTCTGATGGAGGAAGCGGTGAAGATGAGTTAGATACCGATCTTTGTAGAACAGATACAGAGCCTTGTGTCTTTTCAGAAGTAGAATCCATATTTAAAGAGTCACTGGACCCTTGAATGCTGTCTGTACTGAAACAAGCTTGTAAATCAATATGCTTGCCGATATCTTTCACACCACCAGCATCGCTCAAATACTGATAAACCAGAGAGTTCGGCAAAGAATTAAAATCACCACAAATCATTGTAGGGAGCGTTCTTTTGTCATGAGTATCATCAGAGTACTTTGTAAGGAACTTTTGTATCTCTTCCATCAATAAAACAGTTTGAACAAGTTTCACATCGGTTTGAATAGGATCCCAATGAATATGAACATTAGTAACTAGAAATCTTCTTGAAGAGTTTAAGAACTCTAAAACTATACCGAGAGCAATGTTATCTTTGGAACAAAATCTTTCAAAGAGTGTATCGTTCTTATCAAAATCTGATCTTGACAGACCAAGCTGATTAAACTCTACAACTAAAGGTTGATAAACCCTCTTGAACTTCTCTCGATTCCAGAAAATAGCACAACCATCAACACCTCCACCTTTTCTGTTCTTATCAGACATTGTTCGATATCTTGACTTTGGATAAAAGGTTCCTTGATAGTAAATCCTGTCTGGACTACCAGACTTTGATGAAAACGCAGAAGACTGATAATCTTGAAATTCTGTAGCTATAGCTGGCGACTCATTAGTACCCTCACACATTTTAGGATAGAACCATTGTTCATATTGTCCCCAATCTACTTCTTGTAAGCAAACGACATCAGCACCACACTCCATGATCTCCTTCAATATTCTTTCCCGTCTGTACTGCCACTGTAATGCCCAAGACGGAGTGTACCAATGCTGTTGTTGTGTAGCGTACCGATCACAAAGAATATTATAAGACATCAATTTAACATCATGATCTGAAGAATAAGCTTCATTCTTCACTTCTTCGTGATATGAGTTCGACATGATCCACTGCCTCTTCGGTACTTGATAAGGCACAAGAACCTCCACTGGCATGTTATCTCTTAGCCATTCTTGTGCACTCCATAAACCTTCCCGATGCAAAACTTCTGTGAATGGATGTTCATAATACATTCTCTGTAGCTTATCTTGAAGCCCTAATCTAATGATTTCTATAGGTGGCATAACTGGTGGCTGATGCGTTGGATTAAATGGATTTAATTTCATCAATGGATTCCCTTCAATGCCTTAAAAACTTGTTAATGACTCCACAACAGAAACTTACCAAAAAATTGCAACTGCTTCAATTGAAACATTTCCCATGGAACACTCTCCAATAAATTCTCAAATATCCACAACTCTTTCAACTTCCGCAAAAGACCAATTTCCCTTGGCAGATAACGAATCTTGTTAAAACTGACATCAAGAACCAGAAGCTGCTGTAATTCCTTGATGCTCTCAGGTAAGTAAGTCAGTTGATTATGCGGAAGATATAAAACAGTCAAATGCGCATATGTCGTGAATAACGAAGATGTGAATGAAAGTGCCCTGATGTTCATTCCCCCAAGATCAATCATGGACCACGTTAATGAACTTTCCTTTTGAGCCCATTCTTGATGCTGCAACAGAGGCGCAGAATCTTCCACTTGCTGTGACATATTCATTACATTGGAACCAGACAAGGAGTTCCTATTTGAACCAGGAGCAGAAGCATTCATAGCATTCCCATCATCCATGTCTCCCAAGCTTCCCTGATTCTTCATGATATTCGATGATCTTGCGAATTGAGCAGACTGTCTGGCGTGGGCATGAGCACTGGAAGCCGCTGAAGCAAGCGGATGTCGAATCATTTGCTGATTCGCATGAAGCACGGCCGAAGAGTTCCGCTTCTCCAATTGACTAGTCTGAAGAGTCTTTATCAAATCGACGGTAGGCAGCGGTCCATAGTCAGTGTCATCAGATTGAAGATGTGCTGTGTGCGGCTGCTGCTGTTGGTGATGATGAGCATGCCCTTGCAGTTGAGGATGCAGATGCTGATTAAACTGAGGCTGATAGTAAAACTGTTGCTGCTGTTGTTCAGTAGAAGGAGTATTAGAAGAACCAAAGAAACGATTATTAGGAGTCACAGACAATGAGCCAGCGCCTGAATTCCCATTCCCATTTCCTTGCCCTGCGCCACCATTAGCGCCGTTATTGCTGCTGTTGGAGGCCCCGTAAAAGCCTTGCGTTTGGTATTGAAACATTTTTAATAATTTTTTCTAAACAGAATAACTCAAATGCTCTGTGCGTTCTATTCGTTTGTATTGTCGCTATACGGAAATGATCTGATCGGGCAGAATACAGATTTGCCATCACAGAGCGCACTCAAGATAGATCGGTTCTGAGGGCCTAATTAGGTGATATCATTCAATTGCAGGATATTTAAATGATGCCTAAGGCTACTGAAGCTCTAGCTAAGTGCTCAAAAGCTAGTTCCTCATTATTTTTTGCTTGCGACTTTGAGCGGATCAAATCTTACCACATCCACTCATAGAAAGACATGTCTGAAGCAATTCTGTTCCTGTTCGCAGTTTTCATGGCTGCGGTGCTGCTCTTTGCGATGGTCTATTTCATTATAATGTTTTCAGATTTGGAATGTGACTTTATAAATCCTATTGATTTGTGCAATAAGTTGAATCAGGTTAGCTTTTACTGCCGGCGGGGCTACTGCGGAATGGATTCTAACTCTTTTGCGCTGTAGTTTGTGTTACCGGAATACGGAGCCCATTTATTTCTTACTTTAATCTTCTTGCTTTCGTTTTCGCAGTGGATCGCTTTCTTGCTGAATGTTCCTCTGGTTGGCTTTCATATATACAAGTAATCCCAAAACCCACAAACGACTCTGATATTGTTGTGTAGGATAATTAACAGAAGGCACATGTATGATGCTACGGAAATATTTAGGACTTTGGGGCTACACAAGAAGGAATGTTTTGTTAAGTTGGGATTCTACATGTTAACATTCTTTTATTATCTGTACAGGATGATATTGGGATTATTGGCGTGGAAGTGAGTATTATGCCGCAGTTTCAATAAAGTAAAAACGCAATAAATGACATGATCATCATATCAAAAAGCAGAGTGGCACAGGCTGCATGTCTTCCGTTCCTTGTAAAAAAGCATTAGCATGTAATGGGAACATGTTTCACAGATATGATATGCATTCCCATTATTATCATTCTTGTTTAAAAGAGGAATAGACTTTGCTGAAGCAATGCACACTGCGAATTCTGTTTTACAGCTTGAGCATCTCTTTGATTCCACTGGTAGCTTTGACTCGCACTTTGGGCAGTCGTGGTATCTTCCATTCTTGGTATCACTACTATTATTGTCTGATAATTCCGTATTTGTGAATATCTTTAAAGCAAGCTCTTCAATATCAGTTGGTTTCTTGAACAGATCAGAAGCTCTTGAATCTTCCACATAAGTCATATCAGCAGTCTTTTCAGATTCAATTACTCTTTGTAAAGCTTCAGAACAGTCGTTGTACCAGTCTGCGTAAAAGCAGCATATAGCAATTAAAGAGTACACTTGTTTCAGGGCAAGGGCTCCTCCAGAATAATCGTACAAACGGATAGAAGCTAATGCAGCATCTGCATACTTTCCTTCCCATAATAGTTTCTGAGCGAGAATGTAAAAATGTATTTCTTCTGCACCTCTCCACGAATTAGAAGGCGAGTTTAATGTTGAAAGAGAATGGCTCGGTTCTTTGCCCTTCTGATTTCCTTTCAAGTACTTGTCCATTTCTAAAGCAGCCAAGACATATAATTGTTTGCTAAGAATAGGTTTCTTGCCCTCTTCAACGCTTTTCCTGGCTAGGTCAAACAGAATCTTGGCGCTCTTATCACACATATTGGCTCTCATATAAAGATGAACCGATTGCCAAACTTTTCCTTCATCAGCCAAGTGTTTAGCATATTTTTCAAAGAAGTCATCAATATTAGGCACACTGAATTCCTGCGATAGAGCCATTGCGCTTTCCCATTCATTCAAGTAGACGCAGGAGTCAATCGCTGATTTAATGTCAGAGCCTCTTACAAAAGCGGATGTTCCTTCGTTGCACATACCAACCGTAATGAACTTTTGGCCGATAGATGATAATAATGGGTGATTAGTAGGAAGGCATTTTGAAAACTTGTTCAAGTCTTCATATCTCTCCAGAAAATACAGGCAGTCGGTGATATACTTCAACTCCTCAGTTGAAACTTCAGAAAGTTCTTTTTGAATGATCTCACTGTACCTGAAGTGGCTTAATGCTTTAGACCATCTCTTTCTCTCAAAGTAGTATTCTCCAATTGCAAAGTTTGCCTTTCTCTTGTATTCTTCAATCAAGTCAGCATACTTTTGCAGAAGTAAAGCATCAACTATTCCGCCTTTAGCATTTACGATGTTCAGCACGCGAAACCAGTCACCAATATCAGCCCTCATTTCAAGAACACAGTCAAGTCTGCCAAGAGACAAAAATGTCTTCTCTGCTTCGTCCAGTCTGTTGAAAAACATCTGAATGTATGCCTTCTGGAGTTTCTGTTGGTTTTCAAACTTTGGTGATGACAAATACTTCACAAACTTGATTGAAGCATGATCCAGAGATTTAGCAAAACATTGTTGTGCAATAGACAAATCGAGAGTTTCAAGAGCGGCATCTCCCAACAGTTTCCACAAAACTGGGTGAGGGTTTTCTTGAATAAAGTGTAATGCATCGTTGAGGCCAACATGTATTATTTTCCTGACGTCTCTCAAAGACTTTGTATCCATGCAGATAAACAAATTCTTTGCCGGTTTGAATGTATTAGAGATTGAAGGCTTTGAATTCGCAGTGTATAAATCATCAAGCATGGCAACTCGAAGTTGAAGTTGACTAAACTCACAAATATATCCAGAACAAGTCGCAGGCTCTTCAGGATCCAAATTCTTGAAGACGTACAGTCTGTTCTTTTCTAACAGCGCGAACTTGTCTGCATCGTCTGATGCCCATTTAACAAAATACACATCACTCCTTTCAAACTTTTCAACACATGTTTTACGCTGTGCTGACTTTTGGCGAACATTGTTTCTGCTTCCTGTGTGACTATTTAATTTATCACTAGAAAGACCCAACTTTTTTAGACTATGTAAAGAAGTTGCCGGTTCCAATGAGATTATTTTCAATACATTCAACTGGTCCAAGATAGCGGCTTTGGAACTAAGACAATTGATATCAATTCGTGCAATAGGTGATGCAAATGCTCGTTCTCCAGCAGCACCAAGGTCATACTTTTGATGCAAAATAAAATCAGGAATGTTGAAATGCATTATAACACCGCTCTGTTTTGAAATCAACATTGTACTATCGCTTAATCCTATTGCGCAAATCTTGTCTGATGGAATACTTGATCCTCTCCTTTCAAAATTTCCAACAGTAACTGCTTTCTCCATAGCCGACATCCCTAACTCTGTGATGGAATCCAAGTAAAAATGAAATGTACGAGGTTTAAATTGTTGCTCGGTTTTGTCAGATGCATCGGTGACTTTCATCAGATCTGCGGCGTTAGGTCCTGACTTTTCAATACGCTGTGAATTAGAATCTAGTCTGAACCACCAAACGGTAACTAAACTGCCCTCCGGATGAATCATCACAGCCATAAACGAGTTGGAAGCTACCATCTTTGGTTGATAAGTAAACTGTTTGATGTACAGCGGAACTCCCTTGCTATCACAGATTTGTACTTTAAATGAATCCTGAGAGATAGGTGGGCTAACTGAAGTGGCGTTCTCGGATTCAGTAGATTCTTCCAAAGCATGTGGCTTTGCCGTCTTCGATAAAATCAAACAGAAATCACCACAGCTTGTGATGTTCAACACTGAGCCATAGCTCTTCATAACTACATCATTCGAGTGAAGATTCCAAAAACATACAGAATCTTCAGACTTTTCAAAGTTGTACCAATGATAGCAAAGTGTACCGTCATTCTGTAAAGATTGTTGAGAAACGGTACTGTTTTCATTAGAAATATTGTGCCTTGAGCTTAGGCCACTCAAATAAGAATAATTATAATAATGACGACAATTTGTAATGTATATAAATGAGTCAACAGCTAAAGCAATTCTAAGGGAACCATGTTCCCATGTAATACCATAAATTGATTGCCCTGGAACTTTTAAAGTCTTGACTAATTTGCCTGTGTTTGTGAATATCGAAAGCATAATAGTTTTAGAATCTGCTTGAGCGTTACCTCCAATAGCAAAATAAGTCCCATTATGGTTCCACGCAAATACTTTTAAGAACAATTCAGTCTGAATGAGAATAGGAAACTCATCCTTATCATCGTTCAACAATAATATACGTCCAGACTCGAAAGCAAGAGCTAATGATGGAGAATCAGGGTTTGATACTCCATATTTTCCATTGTACCACTTCATACTAACTAGCTTTTCTTGATACAGCTTTAACACGCCAAACTCGGTGTATTTCCTGATGAAGTTGCCAGCATTATCGTACAAGTGCAATTCATCGCCCTTCAAGGATGAAAACAGTAAGAATCTTGAGTCAGGAGACCATTCGACGATTCCCATGATCGTCTTGAATTCTTTGCCCCAAGCTCTGTGACCGTCGACCAAGCCAACAATCACACCGCCGTCTTCATACAGGATGATGATCCGGTCACCCTGAGGAGACCATTTTGCGTCCAATACTCTACTCTTGTTTCGATTATTTACCATTTCTTCTACCCACATGTCTTTGTATAGCACCCATATGACGATCATACCACTTTTATCAGCTGTAACAAATCGGTTCTGAGGTTGATTCCATGCAATTAGGGTAATATCATCTAAAAACTTGAGCACAGCCACAAAGGGAATTACCTGTGTGAACTTCAAGTGTCTGATTATGGACTAAAGACAGAGTTGAAGAAACTCCCTTGCCAATATTAAAAGTGTCATCAGCTTCTTTCTGTGCCTCGAACTTCAATACCTTTAAGAACTTATTCGATCCACCACACCCAAGATATCCAGCCTCATTCCCAGACCAGTCCAGAACATTAAGGACTGTTTGGTTTGGCAAGCTGATCTTTTTGCTCAAGTGTAGAAACATCAATACGACAAAGAAAACAAGACCCTGAAGTTGGCGTTTATTTTAAAAAGGTCTTAATTTTCTGCCTAAGATTAGCAATAGAGCGATATTTCTTATCCAATTGTCTGTCAAGTTCAAATAAGTAATCATAGAAGGCTTGAGTCATTTCTGGTGATACTCCTTCAATGTGGGCACCACGACTTGGGATATCATATTGTGCTTGTGCGAAACCAGATATAGTTAATTGAGCCAGAATATTTGTTTCCTCTTTTGAAACACTGGTAGTTTCTCTGAGTTCACCTCTATGCGCTCGAATAAAATCGTTGACATCTCCAATCTTCAAGTTCAGCATTGAAGTCGGGCTAATAGCAGAAACAGCTTTAACGGTCGCTTTCTCTTCAGCTTTGTTTTGTTTCTTTAACTGTTGATTCCCTGGTCGTGGTATGCTTGTTCCAACACTTGCCGGTACTCCGATACTCGAAGTTGGTCTTTTCTTTGGTTTTGGTTCTTCAGAGTTCTCACTCTTTGCTTTCTTGACTGCAGATTCTGGCCCCAACTGTGAGTTTGACGCTACTGTTTGATTTAAGTGTGATAGAATATTCTGTTTCTTTTGTTTAGTTTTCTCATCAGTTACAGGCGCTATTGCTGGAGAAGATCCAATTACCGATCTTGAAGCATCATGACCATCTTTGGGAGACTTGAACATAGGAATATCTGGGAAATCTTCTTCCATAATTGACTGATCTGCATGATGCTCCAACATCGAGAACGTTGGCACTTCATCCTTTGCATGTTGAATATCATTTGGATCACCTTTTAGCTCTTTTACTCTATCAGCGTATCTTAAAGTATTGAGTGTATGTTCACTATTGCCGCTATTAGGAGATACTGTAGCTATCATACAAGTCCTCGAGTTTCCAACAAAAGAATCTTTCAATACCTAGAACAATCAATAACTGGAAAATGAGAAACTTACTTGAGTCAATTTACTCTGTCTAAACGGAGTGTGTCTAGAATCTTGATCTAGAGCTCTAATACATTCTTTGAGCGCCAACAACGACTTATTAATTTCAGAACCTTCCATTCTGGTTTTCTGATCTGAATCGCCTCTGTCTGCACCTCTTTCAGAACCAGCTAGATCAATAAAAGAGAACTTTCCTACTTGTTTCTTCTTTCCAGTGGTCTGCTTCAGCACAATTTGCAATATTGCATGAGAGCGGGACGATTCATCGTTTGCACCAGTCTGTCCGGTACTTCTCTCAAGACTCCCCTTTCCAAAAATGTCCATAAGATCCTGAGCAGATGTGACAGGAAGCTCAGTTATACCAGCAATGACAACATTGTTATTACCATCTTCTCTAGCGTGGAGCCTCTTGCGCTCACACAACAGATCATATAGCTGCCCTTGATAAATCTCATAAAAAGACACATAAGCTGATAAATGCTGATATTTTGGCTCTCGTAGAAACCTGAATATATCTTTAGCTGCCAACATATAAAGCCCTTGGAAAGGATCCAACATCGTAAAAGTCTTTCCACTTCCTTATTACAAAAAGTTAGTAACCAAAACGAATTATAAAAAACCTGTTTGTCCATAAGCAAAACATGTTGCCTTGCCGTTATTAAATACAGTTTCGACCAGAGGATAAGCAGTCTTCTCGTAAATCTGTTCGTTTGAAGCCGTCTCATCGAAAACATGATCAAACACAAATAGATGCTTTTCAATGTACTTTGTCAGATCAACCTTCGCTTTCGGTTCATGAATAACAATCGTTCTGGCAGACATTGCCTCAGCGATATCCTTTTCGTTTCTTGCTAGTTCCTTAGAATTCAAAGGTCGCTTCCTAACACACACTTTGATCTTATCACCAAACGAAGCATCAACAATATTTTCCTTGTCCACTCCGTAATTAAGTTTTGGCTGAGGGACAGACTGAATAGCCGTAGGAACTCCGTAAATATTCAAACCTGTTCTCGCTGGTGGCACGGGTCTTCTCGCAGCCCCAAGAGTCAGTGCAGACTGGGGCCTTGACGGCGATCCAGGAACATCATTATTCTTCACAGCAGCCTTCACCGGAGAATAAAATTGCGCTCCTTCAAAATGAAAATTTATCGTTTTAATGCTTACGGACTTCATTAATTAGTTCCTGCGCTGCTGAGCGATCTGATTCTTTAATGTCGAGCTCTTTTAATTGTCCTGTTTCAACCTTTGCCAAAGATTCCAAAGAATGGATACCCTTCATAGTAAGCGAAAGGTAATAATGACCCAGGCCTCGCTGTCTTAAAGCGTCCAGTAATTGCGCAGCTGACATTTCGACGAAATTGTTTGAAACAACGCTGCAACAGAATCTGAGAGGAATCAAAGCGTTTTACAGCGGTCAAGTGTATCCCGTGAATTTTTTATTCAAGTCCCTATGCCTCTAAGTCTCGCCTTTCGCTTAAGCTCCAGGCTGGCAATTACTACTTATCTATTACGTCTAGCTTTTGTTAATGGATACTTTTAGATGTCAATTACATCTTTGCGAGCTCTGTAACACGTTTGAGAAGCCTCCCTTGACTTTCTTTCCACCTGAAACAGATGGCGTAATGCGGTGAGACAAAATCTATTTTTAGGTCAGCCATATTTGCGAACCGATCCAGGAAACTGGCGCCATCAAAAGGAGATCCTTCGGAACTTAAACGGAGAATATTCCGCCTGATTGTTTTCCAGCCCTTGAGCCGGTACATCGTCAACTGATTCGCTGCCCATACCATACCGACCAATCATCTATTCTTTCCTTATTGTGATTATATGCTCAAGGTCAAATATACATTCAAAGCGAGAAACCCCGACGAGCTGGATTGCGTAGAGGGCGAGGAATTAGTTTTGTTGAACAAAATCAACCGGGACTGGATTTTGGCCCAGAATGAGAAGGGAGCTGTTGGGATTGTCCCGTGCTCTTACACATCTCCGTTGCTTCCCATAAACATGAGCTTCAATAATACCGCCTTTAAAGATTATTACGCGGAAGTTGACAAGGAAAGTATATCGTTTGTTTCACTTAAGAAGAGGGAATTGGTTGGTGTCATAAGGAAAAGTGACGTCGTTGCGATTATACAGCGACAGAAGGATCAGTTGGAAATGCGTGTGCAGATTCGCAATAGCGACGCTCTTTTGATGACATTTAAGGATTCTCCGGAATACGTTCAGGCGCTGGAAGCTGCTGGTTACGCTATTGAGTCTGTAAAAGAAGCAATCCCATTCGAAGCTCCTGCAGACATGTTGTCTCCCCCTGCTTTGCGCGCAGATGTTTCTTTGGCCGACAAGCCTTCTGTAATTAAACAGTCTTACTTGAAGAAGAAAAGCAGCAAATTTACCGGTGAATGGAATAAGAAGTATTGCGTTCTAACTGGCGATTCAATGTTGGTTTACAAATCAATGGAAAAGTACGAACAAAATATGCCGTCCCACACAATTCCAATTATGATTTGCACTGCAAAGTTGTCTGGGGCCAAGTTTGAAGTTATCACGCCAAACAAGAATTACTTGTTCCAAGCTGAAACAGACGATGAAGCTTCACAATGGGTGTCACTGATACATAAATGCGTCCAACAACTCTTGGAAACGAACCATGATTCTGCGTCAGAGGGTTCCGTTGAGATGCCAAATTCTGAGATTGTTAAGAAGATACTGAAGAACAGTTCCACATGTGCAGACTGCAATGACGCAAATCCAGACTGGGTCAGCATTAATCTTGGATGTCTGATCTGCATCAAGTGCTCTGGTGTACATCGTTCTTTGGGAGTGCATTTATCTAAAGTCAGAAGTCTATCACTCGATACTCTGGAATATGATACACTTTGCGTGTTGAACATGCTGGGAAATGAAGTCGTGAATTCAATCTATGAAAAATCACTTCAATCGAAAGCTATAGACAAGGATTCTGCAAGGGATCAGAGAGAAGCATTTATTCGCGAGAAGTACGTACAAAAGAAGTTTACATCACAAGATCCTCTCATAATAAGTCAGTTCAGCTTCCTGCTTGATGGTTTGAATGTTTCAGTTGAAGATCTTTCTTCTGATGCTATTGTTCAGAGTTTTGTCTTATTTTATCTATGCTACAAGCTATCTGTGGAGCATGCTGTTTTAGTTGATTCTCCAAATGTGTTAGTGGATGGCGAAACTGAAAGTAACGACAATGCCAGGAGCATTATTATTTGTTTGATTGATTTATGGCTTCGCGGCGCTGATTTAAACTTCGTGTATGACGAAAATGTAGACATGACATATCACGAAGAAGAAGCGTTAATGGTTAATGGGAGAACGCTGTTGCATTATGTCGCAGAATCGGGAAGATTTGACTTGCTGGTGTATCTCGTATCAATTGGAGCTGATGCTTACGTGAAGGACTCAAACGGAGACACTGCCGCAGATCTTGCTCTTAGGAATGGATATGAAAACATTCATTCATATCTGAAGAAAAACAAGATGCACGAGAGTACATCCTCTTTGGGTAGTTTTGAGAGTGCAATGTCAGATCAGAATGTCAAAACATTGCATGGTTGGATAGTCAAGTCCGGTGGCCAGGATGGAAGCAAGGGATGGAACAAGAGATACTTTGTTTACGATGAAGGAGTCAAAGATGTGAAATACTTTAAGACAAGATCTCTTCGTGAACTTTGTGGTTCAGTGAACCTTACTGAAGTTTTGGATGTTCAGGAATGTCTTGTTCCAACCGATTTTGAAGCAGCTTTTAAGGATTGGAAATTTTCTATTCAAGTTCATACATGGGACAGAATCTATAGTTTTGTTCTACGAACACAGGATGAAATGCAGGCTTGGATGGCAGTTTTTAGAAAATACATGCAGAAAAGAGCAAAGAGCAATACTGTTATTCCAGTTGTTACTGGGAAAGTTTTTGGTATTGATTTGGCTAGATTAGCTGAACGCCGACAAGGTTCTAGAGATCGTGGGATTCCACTTTTCATTTCTAAATGCGTTGGATTTTTCCATCAATTAGTTTCTAAAGTTGAAATGAAGGAATCAATGCTGTCAGGTGTATATTCGGGTAATATTACAGGAGTTTCACAAGCTGGTATACTTTCGCTGGTAAAACACTTGAAAAATTCTTTTGATGAAAGTGATGAAAGCGTCAATCTCGCTGACGAATACGCAGCCTGGTGTTCCTTGGAGGAATTTAAGAGTCTTGATGAAGAAAAACTGGCGTTGGCTTATATGCGGGCTCTGACGCTGTTGATGATGAGTTACTTCTCGTCGTTGCCAAACGCGCTCGTTACTCATTTAGACTTCTCAAAGTTAGGAGAAATTACATCTAATTTACGAAGTTTACACTCTGAGTACTCTAGCGGTTTATCTCAGCATTACGATGATGTGCCTTCGCACTTGCTAAACACTTTGGTTGTTCCTACACTGAAGCAAATGCCAGAAACCAATTATCAAACTTTAAAGAAAGTGGCTCAACATTTGTACAAGCTTTATCAACAGACTCAATCCAACAAACTTGCACGGATTATGGCAAACGCTTGGGCTGGCCCGATATTTGGTCTAGGAAATTTGCAAGTCTTTGAAAAGCAAGTGAGAGCTCACGAAGATCGTGTATTTTTTGTGGAACTGGTAGTCAAAAGGTTTGATGTTCTGTTTCATGACAAGAAGGAAGATGAGAAGCAAAAGCTCGTTCCTGAAGCCTCTGTATCTCTAGACTCTGAGAGCTTCTTTCCTGTTGATGTGTATATTGTTGGTGCAGACGTGGAACATTCTCTGTTTTCCAAGCGTATCGCAATGAATATGACTGCTTCAGATCTGTGTGCAATGATCAGTGAGAACTATCAAAAAAGCGGGGCTTTTGAAGGCTTTGCATTACATGAACTCGTTAATGACTGCATGATAAGGAAGCTTGAAGATGACGAAAACGTTTTTCAACTTGTAACCAACTGGATAACTCCTGTTGGCCACAAATTGATCTTCAAGAAATGTGCAGCATCATTATTTTTTCCAACGATTACCGTTAATGGCGTAGAGCAGAAATCTTCAGCGTCTCAACCGCTTATGTGTGGCTGGATTTACAAGGAAGGTATCGCCATTAAATCTTGGCGCAAAAGATACTTTGTTCTCAAGGATGACTTTCTATATTACTACAAAGACCAGAAATGTACCATCCAGAACTTGGTTGGAAAATTGGCATACAAAAACATGGGAATTTACGTCGTCAAGAGTGATGATTCTATTGAACGAAAAAGACCAACAACGTATTGTATCTGCATAAGATCTAAATGTGAGAGCGAAGTTACCTCTCCAAGATATTTATGCTTCGAAAATATGAAGGATTTGGATATGTGGGTCAGCGCTTTGACAAGAGCTTCGATCAAACGGATCGAAAGTCCCGTCACGGCCACAGCGCCATCCTTGTCCAATGTTACTCCTATTCCACCTCAAAATGGACAAAGAAATGGAATGCTTGCCCCTCCAGCTGGCTTACCTCCAATTATCACATATCCGGAACAAAACGCTCGTCACATTCGTTTTCCATCGCTTCCGAAAACACCCACAAGTTAAGTGTTTATAATTTTTGTAAATTAGTAATCAATAAACCCGTTATTATAATGATTTGATGCTTGTCATAATCTTCTTTTTGTTCAGTGGTGTTTGCCTTACCGTTGCACCAGACCACAAGGTTTCTGATCGTATCACTTGAAACGTGGTAGTGATACGGTTGCACAAGGCTATTTCGTGATCCTTTATGTACACCATGGACCTTTTCTCATAAGTTATGTATTTTCACTTCGCTGCTGCTTTATCTGTCTTTACTGTGTTACCAATTGGTTCTTGGGCTCATTCCTTTGATACCTCGCACTCTCACGTTCATCAACATTCTGATGGTGATCATAAGTACGAAGTAATTGCACAACACGATTATGCTTATGCTCCTGGTTTTAATCTCTCAGTCTTCCAAAAGATGATAGAAGAGATGCATTTGGAACCAGAGTCAATTAGCGGTGATTATGTTGATGCAACAAATGGTAAAATAGCTGTCAAAGGCGATAGTGCAGAAGCTCAAGCAGACTCAAGTGGACCTGTTAAAACAATGGCAGATCAAGTACCGTTCAGTGCATCGGGTCCTTTCAACGGTAAAGATTGTCCAGTTACTGTTGTTGCTGATCAAGCCTTCATCAACCTGTTCAAAGGTGAGGCTAGCACGAAGGACGTTTTATCTGAAGTTATGGTGAATGCAAACCAAATGGTACAATCTAATATTCAAGTTGGGACACCCGTAATCAACTTTTTGGCTTTGGAAGATAGAAACCCTCTGAATAGTAGGTTTAATCAGATTGATGATATGGTTGATGCATTAAGGATCGAAGTACTGCAGGGTTCTTTACGAGGTTACAAATCGTCTTGTATGGTACATTTATTCACAGGACAGAACTTCAATAATGTTTATGGTATCGCATATTTGAAGAATCCGGATGGAAACTCTGGTTTCTGTGATACAATCGGTCTAAATGTCGCTGTTACCGCAGGAATGGCGCGCTCAGGTGCTCGTTCAATACGCGAAATGTCTCAAACAACTGCACATGAACTGTTGCACGCAGCAGGAAGTTACCACGATGGTGAAGGGCCGTTCAGTACAAGAAGTTGCGTTAACGGAAGGTCGCCATTTTTGATGGGACCCTCTGTTTCCTCTCGCCAGAGTGTAATTAGTTCGTGTACTGCACAACAGGTCTCTGTGATGCTTAGACAAGGATTTTCTTGTTTGGTTCCGCGTAACTCAGTTCCATACGGACAAGATCCTAAACCTGCAGCTCCTACTCCTGCTCCTCCAGCACAACCACAAGCAGCACCAGCCCCAGCTCCGGCACCAGCCCCTGCGCCAGCATCAACAGACGCTGTACTCAATACTGATAGCGATTTCATTCGCCCCAATGCGAACCAACCAAAACTACCAAATAAGCCTAATTGGTTGAGCAGAAGAAATTAATAAAGATGTTCTATGTTGCACCTGAGTGATCTTTTGCTTCTATCATGTTTTGTTTCAACAACAACGACACCTGAAACATGGACGACGAGGACGATGAGTTCTTTGGGGCGGATGATATTGACGACAGCGAGTTACTTGCAATAGCTGAGAAGTACGATAATGTTTCAAAGCCGCAGTGTATTGTACCTGCTGCGAAGAAGCAAGCGGTAAATGCTCAGGCTGATCCAAAGGGCAATTCCAAGCAAGCTACCTTGGCAGACTTCTTGGGACAAAACAAGACATCGAAACCAGGAAGCGGAGGGAAGAGGATTTCAGTTGGAGGAAAAGCAAAGCAAATTACTCTTTTGGATTCGTTCAAGCAGGGGCCAAAGCCAACAACATCTGTTTTAACTTCAATTGTGTCGTATAAGGATATCAAAGATATACCACCACTACCAAACAACATACGATCCAGCACATATCACGTGTACGACCCAAATACAATAACACATTATGTTTATCCCGTAAACTATGAGAAGAGGGAATATCAATTTTCCATAGTGAACAAAGCCATCTACGAGAACACTTTGGTTTGCTTACCCACGGGTCTTGGAAAGACTTTCATCGCGAGCGTTTTAATGTATAATTTCTACCGATGGTTTCCGGAGTCGAAACTGATTTTTATGGCACCCACGAAACCGCTGGTAAATCAACAGATTGATGCCTGTTTTCAATGTACCAAAATATCCCACGAAGACTCTTGTGAAGTTACGGGAAATCAAAATCCACAAACTCGACAGAAACTGTACAGAGATCATAGAGTGTTCTTTGCTACACCTCAAGTTATCGAGAATGATTTGAGGAGTGGTGTCTTGGAGAATGCTAAGGATATTGTATGTCTAGTGGTTGATGAAGCACACAGGGCTACAGGAAACTACGCATACACTCAAGTTGTTAAACTACTACGAGAGAAGGAGGTCGATTTCAGAATATTAGGCTTATCTGCTACACCTGGAAGTCACATCAAAACAGTTCAAGAGGTCATTGAGAATCTTGAAATATCAAAGATCGAGTTGCGTACTGAGGAGTCTATTGATATTAAGAAGTACATGCACCAGAGGGATTTGGAATTAGTCAATATTAAATTCAACGACGAGTTTAATGGCTTTGTCAAGCGTTACGAAGAGATTATTCTTGAATACCTCAAGAATTTATCAAAATACGGCGCATTGAAGTCTGAAGAAACAAGGGTTGCAAGATGGACCAAATACACTATTTTGCAAATGCGCACTAATTGGCAACACACAAAGAAGCCGACTTTGCCTCGTAATTTACAAGGTTGTGGAGAAAGTGACTTTGCATTATTGATCTCACTTTATCATGCTCATGAACTATTGCTATTCTATGGTCTCAAAGTTTTCTATTCTTACATAGCAGATTATATAAAGTTTGACGCAAATGAACCAGAAAACGGTTCCAGTAAAGAAAAACAGATGTCGGCTTGCCAGAAGAGGTTAAAAGGAAATGGCAAAATGATTGCTTTACTAGAAGATATCAGCAAGTCGAAAATTGCAAGTCATCCTAAAATCGACCATCTTGAGAGCCTTGTGATGAAACATTTTTCTGATTATGAGGAGGCTGGCAAGACAACGAAAGCGATTATTTTCTCAGAATACAGAGATTCTGTTGATGAGATTGTTGAAGTTCTTTCTAAGCATGGACCATTATTGAAACCCAAGGAGTTTGTTGGAAAAGCTGCAGGGAAGAACAAAAAAGGAATCACTCAAAAGGATCAGATAAAAACTGTTGAGGAGTTTCAAAGGGCAGAGGATAACAAGTACAACATTTTGGTTTCTACAAGTATAGGAGAGGAAGGTTTAGATATTGGACAAGTTGATTTGATCATCTGTTATGACTCAAAATCTTCACCTGTAAGAATGCTGCAAAGAATGGGCAGAACTGGAAGAAAACGAGATGGTAAAGTTTTCTTACTTCTTACAGAAGGAAAAGAGACTGATAACTACTACAAGCTCATGTCTAACCACAAAACCGTTCAAGGGGCTTTAGGGAATAGTGTTGCTCGATTCAACTTTTGTGAATCAGTTCGTTTAATACCTGTGGGTCTAAAGCCGGTGCCACTAGAAACTAACATTGATGTTTCTGGAAAGCGCGTTAATACTGTTGCTAAGAAAGCTTCGACTCGACGAATTTCCTCTGATTCTTCTGAGACCAATTCAAAGTGTGAGGTTGAAGTTGCTGGTCCGAAACAGAAGTACAAGAATGGACTTTTCGACTCCGTAGTGGACCATGATTTCTATAAGATCGAGTACAAGGACTCAGAAGTTAAAGCGCCTTTGGTTGATCTTGATAAGTTACCCGTTGAAAAGAATGTTGGCTGTTGCGTTAATATTGCGCCTTCTCGCACTTCGCTAATTTATCGGGAGCTTCTGAATTTTGAATCCCAAAAGCGGGGCCCTGGCACTCCTGTGATGCAAGATCGACAATTATCGCTGGAACTACCGAGGAAGGTTTCGTCTTCAATGGAATGGGATCTTCCTATTCTTCAGACAAAAACAGTGAAGAGGCCGTTAGTTCGAGCTTGCGGAGAAAGTTCCACTAAAGAGTCGGAAAGCTCTTTCTTCAAGCACCAATTGTATTCGTTTAGAAATTTCTGGCTTCTCTCCAAGAAACAAAGCGACGATAATGTTTGCGATTCAGATGAAGGGCCAGAAGTGGTTGTGATAAGCAGTGATACCGAGACTCCTCCTTTGATTACTTCTAACCCCGATGTCCATATTCCAGACAGGAAGGATACTTTTAGTATCGAGGATGATAGCTTAAACGAAGAACTTATGGCAATCGACATTGATAAACTAGATGAAATGGCGAAGCCCAAGACCCCAGATCTATCAAAGTCCTGTGACAAGAAGGCATCACAAGAGAGTTATGGATTTGATGATTCTTTGTTCGACGATTTCGATGTAGACGCAATAATTTCTTGTGGACTTTCAGACTCTGTTAAAAAAGAAGATGTTCTAATTGTAAAAGAAGACATGCCACCTCCTCAATTCGTTCCACAACGCCAAAACACCTCGCAAAATAGGCCAATTGATCTCAAGAAAAGAAAGAAGAAGCCTGTTCCTATTTACATTGACCATGAAGCTGAACTGTCTCCTAACGACAAGATTTCTTCCGACGAAGAAAAGTACTTCAATGACGAAGAGCTGGACCGCTCGCTGGTTGGTTTTGTTGTTAGTAATCGAAGCGAATACGATGCTACACCAAGTTTCTATGATCGCAACCGTGTTGCATTCTCTAATGAAAAAAAAGCTACTGGATACAAAATGAAATTGCAAAACCAGCACACTTTCTCACAAAAATACGGAAGAGACGACGTTGATTTACAAATTAAATGGCCATCTTCTGATGAAATCATCAAGAATTCAGACGATTCAATAGGATCATTTGTGGTTGATGATAATGTTGTTGTGATAGATGACGATGAAGATGATTCTACTGAAACCAGTTTCAAGAAACCCGAGGTGCCGTTTAGAAAGAAACGGAGACTGGTTCAAGCTGGTTCTATTTCTAGACAGATATCCTCAGATCCTTCATCATTCCTGCTTAATTCCTCGAAACCGCGCAAAATCAAACACAAAATCATTGAAGACTCATCACAAGTTTAATAAACGAAAAGTTTATTTGTAGCTGGCAAATTCAAGTATGACCTTTTCAAAGTAACATTTGACACAGTATGGCTGGTCTTCTCTTTCGAAAAATTGTTTTGTTTCAAGGCCAGTCTGGCAAGTGGTGCACGTAAAGTGGTCGATATGATACTGATACTGCTTTTTCAAAGCAATTAGTACTTTCGCGTCTGTAATCTTGCCTTTACAACGCCTACAATCTGTGAATTCAGCTTTGTGTTTAACACATAACACATTTTTATCAGTCGTAAAATAAGGAGTCTTGAGAAGAATAGCACCGCATTGATCACATTTCTTGCACTTTGCGTGAAACTTTCTTTTTCCGAGAGCGATTAACTCTTCCTTTCCGCTGAAAGACTCTGAACAAATACTGCAGATGGCACCAGTTAGCTCTTGATAATCTTTCTTGCAGTATGGTAAATCGTCCAAGACTTCAAATGCAGAAGCATCTAGTTTCTTGGTGCACTCTGCACAAGATATACACTCTGCGTGATACTTCTTGCTTCCAACCATAGTAGGAGTACCGGCAATTCCAGTCTTGCAGCTTTCGCAAACAGCTCTTCCTGTCAAACCACTATTACTAGTTGCTTTCAACGCACTTCTCTTTCCTGCAAGAGTTTGCTCTGCACCAACTAAATGATCCTTGCAGAATAATTTTCCATCAGCAAGTTGCTTCTTGAAGTCATTCTTCAATGGTGCTGAACAGACACTGCAAACAAAGTGCTCATTATGATAAGTGCAACCGAATGCAAATGACATATTCTCTTTGTCGTTACATGGCTCTTTACATACTTCGCAAACCGACACACCATTTCTTCTCTTTGCGTCTGCTTTGTTCGATGCCAACTCAGGAGCAGGAGGACCAGAGATCGACTCTCGTTTAGACAGTGGAGGCACAGGTGACTTGTCTCCGCCTTCAGAGCTATTATGCGACATTTCTGTAGCACTTTTCAGCTCTTCTTCGTCGATACCAGTGCTTTCTTCCTCTATCTGAAAATTTAAAGCAGGATCATCCAGATTCAAACTAATTGGTCTTGCTGAAGAACTTCGGCGACTGAAAAGAGTCCAGCGTCTCTTAGGGACTTTGTCTTTAACTGCTGCAATCTTTGTGTTATATAGAATTGCTTTCTTAACAACTTCATCTTGGCTCAAGTCCTCAATAGATAAAGATTTCTGTTTCTCTTCTTCGCGCAGCACTTTAATTTTAGCCAAGTTCGCACCAACGTCTGCCTTTACGTTCTGCCTATCCAACTCAATAAGAACCTTTTTCATGTAAGAGAGCAAAGAAATGATGGCCTTATGACCTCCACTCTTCAGATTCACACTCTCAACAATCTTATCAACTGACTTTACAATAATTTCAAAAATGGTTGCAGCTTCCTGAGCCGCGTCAATGGGAGGAACATCAGTCTTGAACGGAGTTATTTTGAAGATAACTGAATTGACTTGAGAGCGAGAGATTCCATCAATATATGATTTCATTGGAGAAATGTGACTCTGGATGAAATCATTCATCGGCTTCATATAGGCTTCTTTGTCTCCGAACTCAACCATATTAGCCAAATTCTGTAAAGTTTTAGCCAATAGAGTGTAAGTTCTAGACGTCTTTTCATCAGCAAACTGAGGCAAAAGATTAAACAATTTAGGACTCAATAGAGCAGGAGTAAAGAATCTCAAGAAAATGAAACCGGCCACAGAAGTGTAACGTACGAGATTATCCTTTGGAAACTTCTTTGTGACAATGTCTTGCAAGTAATCGAAAATTTGTCTGAATTGTAAAGGAATGTTTGGTTCCTGACGAAATATTGCCTCAACAACTTCTGACATGTACTGCTTCAACTGTTTCCAATTAGCATCCATATTTTTGCTGTTCTTCAAACGAGTTGGGTCGACTTCTGTAGATAATTTTTGAGAAGAAATCTTTTCAATTATCTCTCCCAGTACAGCTTTCAAGTAAGACATTCCTACGTGTTTCATGTAAACATCAATTGCTTTAGAAGCCATAGAATTGGCTCTGAATAGCGTCGCTACGTTTGCAGATGTTTGGACTTCATTGTTCAACAAGTTCTTTATAAAATCCACAGCTTTTCCTCGCTGATCCAAAATCCTGATTATACTGCGTGCCAAGTCTTCCCTTTCCTGAATAACAAAACCAAACAAGGTACATAAAGAATAAGAATCTTCTGAGATAACATCCAACATTTTTTCGTACTTTGTCATCAAATAGACTGGAACTGCCAAATAAGATAAACGCAATCTCAACAAAGGAATCTGTCCACAATTCTTTCCCATCAAGACACTGCACTTTGTGTGACAATTTACGCGACATTCTTTGCATTGAGATTCCACATCAAACGGTTGAATGACCTCAAAGCACTTTGCACAATAAGAAGTTGAAGCAAACCTCATTTCAGAGAACTTGTGAATGTTCTTCTTTGACTTGCTTTTAGCCTCAGTTTCAACACTTTGCAAAGCAGCCGCTAGCATTCTTGGTTTTGTCATAGACTTATCATCAGGATTGCTTTTAGTGAATTTCTCAATCATTTTCTTCAATTCCGCAAGAGCTCCAAGCTTTGGTGATAATTTAACCCAACGATCCGTAACACTCTTTGAGACAAAGTTTGTCAAATTGATCAAGCACTGTCCCATAAATAGATCCTCCTCATTGCCGTGATGCCAAACTGAGAGGTGCAAAGCAAGACCTTCCTTTTTAATATCATTAGTGGTAAAGACCAGTGTCTCTTGAAACTTCGGATTCAAATCCGACTTCTTGGTAGAAGTTCTCTGAGTTGTAACAACGTTTGTATCAGGGAACAAATGACCAACTACATAAGGGTCTGCTGTCTTTTCGTTCCTTGCACTCAAGTTTCTTGCAGCGACAATATTCACTGAGAATACATGATCAGTCATTTCACCAGTTGGTGGAATATGAGTTATTCTGACTCTCAAATCACCGCTCACAACATTTTCAGCTTCACCAGAGGCCAACGCAAACCACTGATCATCATCAAGAACTGAACTGGTAATGAAAGCTCGTGGAAAAGCAACTTTGCCAACCAGTACATCCTCTTCATCTCCGTCGCCCTTGTTGTACACAGACACATCAAACTGTGCGAAATCCTCATCAACATCCTCAAACGTGAACTCCTCAGCCCAAAAAGGATTGATATTGTTTGAAGCTACTGGAGTTCGCTTCTTCTTCGCATCCAAGCCCAATACAGCGTAGTAATCAGAAGAACCTATCAATATGGTCATGATCACACACTTCTGTATGAAACTTACGGCCTTTGGGAATGGGAATGTTCTTTCCTTCAGATACCTTACAAAAGAGCTTATGATGTACTCTGAATGGCACAGGTTCACTCATGGAAGTGGTCGATGTCATGATGATCAATGTGATAAAAATAGCATTCGCGCCCAGAACACCAAGATTCTCGGATGGAATGTATTGTTTCATGAATATTTATTGATCATCATTGTGCATAAACCTTTTGACATTTATCCATTGATATTTTTCATCAGCTAGAGGTCCCTTGGCACCTGAGCCCTGAGTAGTAAACCAAAGAACCAAACAGTATTAATACAAACACCACAACCAGAGAGGTCATTACTATCACAGCAGTCTTCCATACTCTATGTGCTGCGTGTTCAGGCGGTAGTTGGTCTCGTGCCTTGCAAATGAAGAGCCGCGCAAGGAACGGCACTTTACAAAAGTATATGAAACAACTACAAAATATCGAGAAGAAACATATGAAGATTATGACAGATGATGCGATTATCAGTCCAAACGCTCCTTTACAAGAATCCTGCATTAGTGTCAAGTAAAAATTGAAACGAACGCGCCGAGGACAAGATTAGTCCATTTCGGCCAATCGTATCAGAGCTTGGTCACTCAATACTTACAGCAACCTCGTAGCAGATTCAGTCAAATTATTAAGTCTATTTAGCAGTTAATAGTATAAAGAACAAGAGTGACTAAGAATGTGGATATCAAGACGAACAAAAGTCCCATGAAACAGCATACCACACCCTGCCAGACTCTCGTTAAAGGTGTCTCAGGAGGTAACCTCTCATATAGATTGTATATAAAGACCCTCAATATGAAGGGTATCTTTGCCATGTACATACACATTAATGCCAACACTCCAAAAACTATCATAAGAATAATTGAAGCGGATGCAATCTAACCATTTCATAGCAGTTAGGCTACCTCAAATGCTTCTTGAATATAAATTTACCAGACCAGCTAAAAGTCCATAGCAAGTAACCGTCTCTTTCATTTCTGCTTTCTGAAACCGCGAAAAGCAAACAGCCTTTTCCGGCGTTCTCTTCGAAATCTCGATAATGAACGCACATGCTGTAAATTTACTCGCAAAAGTCGTGGAATTCTACGATCCTTCTGGCATCTTAAGAGACGCGGTTAAAACAATATCACAGAGTATCATAGCATCTGGACAGGCGGAGATAACCGTGGATGCGCAACAAGCCCTAAATCAATTACGAAAAGATCCTCAAGTCAAAAGGTTTGAAGAATATTTGGAGGATTATGCGCAATGCCCTGCGATATTTCATGTAATCTCAAATGAGCCAACGGAGCTCACAAGTGTGCCGCTAAGCGGATCTGTGTTTTGTTCTAGATTATCAATATTGGCTCCATTGGCCGTATTTCTGCTGTTTGTGGTTTTGTTTATCAATAGGCGCAATGCTTTAAGGATGTCACGCTATGAAATTTATAATGAAGTTCGTAGAAATGCTCATTATGCACGTGAACTGGTTGCATCTGGTGTGAGCATAATCACAATTCCTTTGTGGCCCAGAAGAGCACACGATATAAGAGAAGGTTCACCTGAAGTCGAGCCAGAGGTTTCACCCCGACACCAGGAAGAAGAAGGGCCTATAGCGAGCCAAGAAGAAGTGTCACATTACGGGGCTGTCGCAGCAAAAGATGATCTCAGCTCTGAGCAAACTTCAAGTTCACACTCTCGTTCCCGATCTGCTTCTCCGTTAAATTCCGTTAATGCTGATGATTATGCTGAAGTTTCCATTAATTAAAAGGCAATTTTGTTTTGTTCTTACGCTCCCATTCAACTCCTTCTTTTCAGTTTTTTTAATTTTGCTTTTCGACATGTTGGCGGATCAGAGCGAGATTGACCGTCAAAGGGACATTACCAGAATCTGGAGAATCCACAAGACCGTCCATAAAATGGCAAAAGACCGCGGATATTCCGTTCCGGAGAATGAATACACAATCTCTTTGGATGATTTCAAGCAGCGACACGGCAACACGGATATCAGCAGAGCCTCGCTAGTGTATCAGTTCAACAAGGAAGACCAGGAAGCTGATGATCCTAAATTAGCTGTATTCTTCACAGAGGAGACATCCATCGGCGTGAAGACCATCCGACAGTTTGTGCAATTGATGTCTGATAAGCAGGTCCTTCGCGCGATTATCATCATTAGGCAAGCCATCACATCAGCTGCGTCAAAAGTCATGCAGAACCTCCCAAAGCTGAAGTTTGAGTGTTTCTATGAGAACGAACTGCTGGTGAATATTACGGAGCATCAATTAGTGCCAAAGCATGAGCTATTGACTCCAGCTGAGAAGAAGGAACTATTGCAAAAGTATCATTTAAAAGAAGTCCAGTTGCCCCGTATGCAATTGGCTGATCCTGTAGCTAGGTAATTCTCCTTTAGTTTGTTTGAAGTTCTTATTCTTTAGATATTTGGGTTTGCAAAGAGGCGATGTCGTGAGGATTCTGAGACCGAGCGAGACTGCTGGTCGATACGTGACTTATCGCTTGGTCATGTAGAATAGAATTAAAACAAAAAATTTTAAAATGTTTTATTTCATTTCATTGATATCGCAGTCTCTTTAACAACTACAACAGGTATAGGAGATACTTTGAGACAATGATTACTAACACTTCCCAATTCCCTGGCCCCACTCTTACCATGACTACCAACAAACAACTAAAAAGAGATAATTTAGTCATACGATCTTAATATCATTAAAAGTTTACCATTGTGTACTTTCCAGAGTGACAAAGATCAATCAGAATCTTCATTGGCTTTCCTGTTTCAACTTTGAACTCGACTTTAGCTTTTGAGTTATCGCTAGGCATCTTCTTTTCGTAGGCATTCCACAGCTTTTCCAGTTGGGCATGGGCTGCGCTTTCCAGTTCCACTTGATCGAATGAATCATTAGCTCGTCGCATCTCAGCTGGAGGCTCATTAACTGTAACCAAAGTCAGCGTATCATCCGCAGTCAGTCTTAAATGTCTCAATATCCATTCCAGGGCGTAATCGCTGCACTCGGAAAAGTCAATAGCCGCCAGAATGTTCCTCTTCATTTCAATTCAAGAAAGAAAACAGGGTAATGACGGATTTGAAAGCATCGGAATTATTTAAAATACGGGAGGCTGAGTTCGAAAGGAACCTCAAAAGAGATTTGGATAGGAAGACTGCGAATACGGAGGCTGTCGTAGGCGCACAAGCAAAAGCATGGGCAGAAGTTGGCGAGCGATTAGCAAAGAGACGCATGCGATCCAGACAGTCGGATTTCCGTATAATTCCTTCTAAAGATAAATTTGATTTCTTCCGGAAGCATAATCCGCGGTTTAATGAAGTCCCCAGAGAGCCTGCTGATAAAGAAGCTGCTGCTGCTGCTGATGTGATGGTTCCAGTGAGAGTTGAAGTTGATATGCTGAAGGATACTTTTCTTGTTTCATCTACGGCTACCGAGAACGATATTAAATTGTTGGCAGAATCTTTGGTTCTGGATTTTGGGTTGGCATCGCAGAGCATTCAAGCGATCCAACAGCAAATAACGCAACAGGTTCACGGATACTTTTCTTTGGCGTTGCCGGCGGGAGCAGAAGGTTCAGCTGAGCAGTTTAATGAACCTTTGGTTACAATAACTCCGAATATTTACATGGGCAATTTAATGTACAAAGATTCACTAGAAGTATCAGCCTTAGAAACTGAAACAACTACTGAATATCACAAGATGCTTGCAGAATCTGTTGCTGCTGAATTAGGTTTAGGTGGAGAGTTTATGACTGCATTGCTGCATCAAATACACGAGCAGAAGAGGGTCAAAGTTGGTCAGTTAGAATCGCCAGGGACAAATGAAACAAATTATGATCTACCAAACATACTCCGGAATCCAGATCAGAGTGATTTGTTTACGCCAGAGCTGAAGATACTGTCAAATTCTGAGTTAGAGAAGGTTCAAAGGAGCATTAGAAGAAATAATCGTAGAACCAGAAACTTGGACACAGATGTATTTTTACCGCCAACTATGCGAACAATGCTAAAAGATTATGAGCGTTGGTATATTGAAGAGACAGAAAATGAAAAAGAACCGAATCTTTTGGGACAGAGGAATACTATTGCTTCCGCTTCATCATCAAATATCTATGCGACAACTGCGCCGTTAGAAAAACAAATCGAATTATCTCTGGAAATTGTATCTTCATCACAACTTGAGTTGTATCATTTTAGTATGCCTGACTGGATTCCATTCTGGATGAAGAAGCTTTCAGAGAAGTATCCTGAAGATAGATTCAAAATTATACTATTGAGAGATCCTCAAGAAGAACTAGAAACATTACGAAAAGACAGTCTACTCGATTACATGGAAGATTTCAGACAAGGCTATCAATGGGGACAATGTATGGTAAAATGTTTTTGCTGTACATGTAATCGAACATTTTCTTTGGGGCCTGCTTGCTCAATGGGAAACTTTGAAACTCATCTCAAGAACAGAGTACACAAGATGAAGAGAGATGGTTGACAGAACACTGTTCGCTTTGGAGTTTCTATTTGTTATTTCAATTCTTCAATAATGCCTTCATCTGCTTCTCTACTTTTTCATTGCTCTTCATGTACTCTTGTAGAGGAGTGTTATCAATATCCTCGGAAAACTTCATAATCTTATAAATATGACATGGAGCAAATCCAGCATCTTTTCTTTTCTTTAGCATGGACGTATTGTTTGATGAAATCTTCTCAATAAGACCTTTTGCCAATGCTGAGAATTTCGGGTTCTTGTTCTGCTTCAAAATAGACTTCAATTTGACAACAATCGAGACAGATATCTCCGGAAACGATACATCATTACTCCAGCAGGATAAATGCTTGACTAAAAGATTAAAAGTTTGCAGTAATGCGTCGTCAACAAGAGCCCTCGTATGCAGAAAAGATCCAGAAACTTTAACATTTGTTTCCCAATTGAAGTGAGTAACAGTAGCTGGCTTTATCTTTTGTTGTTTTGTCAATTCTTTTAGCATCTCAAACATCTTTGGTGCCAATGGAATGTATGTTCTAGTCGAATTAGACAATTGATGAAGACCATTTAGAAGATGCAACACAAAAGGATACAATTGAACACCTTTAGCGAGGGACAACAAGCAAAATATTGTTTGTGTCAAAGGATAGATCAGTTTCTTTAGTTCTTCATCATCAGTAGACAAATCGCTCAAAGCTCTACACCAAAAAGTCAAACGATTAACAGTTTCCCATGAGAGAACACCATCTTCTTTCTTGGAATTAGTCTTATGAGTGGTAATTGACTTTCTTAATGATAACGCGACATATCTAATAGAAACAAATCCATGCTGATACGCTTCAGAAGTGTTCATTCTGAATAATTCAACCATACAATTGGACAAGAACTGAGAGTGCTTAAGGAAAGTAGGGTTTGTTCTTTTTGATCTTTGAGTAAATGCCTTGTATGCCTGTTTCAGAACTCTTGTGAGTGACCAATTATCTTTGCATTCTACCAAACCTTTGAGTACAAGGAACGAGTTTACATTAGCAACAGGAATCTCGTATTCAGCAATGTTTTCTTCCTCTCCTTCTTCTTCCTCCTTCTCAATAACAGGCAACTTTACCCAAATTGCAACCAACTTCGACAACCATCTTTTGGCCAAGGCTGTTCTTGGAAAAGTGACCAAGAAGGCAGCCAAGTGATGCTTTTGTAAATTGCTCAGAATAAAGTCAGTCGATAAATCATCCGAAACACTCTTCAACAATCCAAGCAACGCATTCAACCAACTCTTAACTAACTGGCGATGCTTCAACAACTTTTCTTGATCACATCCGTTCGCAGTAACGTCGAACCTCTCACAGAACAAGCGAGGAATCGACTCAACAGCGATCGACATCATCTCAGCGGAAACTTTTTCTTCAGTCATCGCATAAGTGGCTGCGTCGCCCGGTTCTTCTTCATCTTCGTTACCGCTGCCAACCAAAGTTTTAAACTCGCGAATGAATTTACGCGCTGCGACAAACGATCCTTCGTTAATTTGCTTCTTCAGGGCGATGAATCTTTCCAACAGCTCTTCTTCGCTCGGTCCCTGCGCGATCTCTTCTTCATCGTCTTCTAATTCTTCGACATGATCATCATCATCTACTTCGCTTTCTTCAGATACTTCGCTGATATCCTCAGCTTCATCCTCTGAACTGGAGAACTCATCCTCCGACGCACTGAACTCCAAGAGCTCTTTATCATTCTTTTCCAAGAACGCGTAAAATTCCGGGTCATTCTCTTTAAGTTTTCCCAAATCCTGTTTGTGCTTTGATGCCTTCACTTTCCCCATTTGCCCTTTTGCACAGAAAATCAAAAATCAAATTTGGGCACAGAATCTTCCGCAGAATGAAAATTAAAGTACTTTCAAGAGATCCAGAAGAGCACACGCGCTCAAGAAAGAATGATATTTACAAGATACAGAGGAATTATGATCCTGCGCTTCATCCGTTCCAGAAGGCAAGAGAATATACGCGCGCGCTGAATGCGACAAAGCTTGACAAGATCTTTGCGAAACCTTTTATCGGAAACTTACACGGACATATTGATGGCGTCTACTCGATGGCAAAGAATGTGAAGGACATAAATTCCGTTGCTTCCGGAAGTGCTGATGGAGAGCTGATTCTATGGGAACTATCAGAACGCAAAATCGTTAAGCGATGGAGAGCGCATGAAGGATTTGTGCGTGGCATATGTTTTAATCCTCAGGAAAAGTCTTTAGTGTCTTGTGGCGATGATAAAACTGTGAAATTGTGGCAAGAATCTGCTGGGACTGCGCCTGTTTCCGTCTTTACTGGGAAGTCAGCCTTCTTATCAGTTGATCATCACAGGACAAAATCTGTATTCGCTACTTCTGGTCAGTCTGTAGAATTATGGGATCATAGCAAACCAGATCCTATTGCATCTTTACAGTGGGGCGCTGAAACTATTTCATGCGTTCGTTTTAATCAGACTGAAGTTTCCGTGTTTGCGTCTTGTTCTAATGATCGTGCTGTGGTTCTTTACGATATCAGAACAAGTGTTCCACTAGCGAAAATGTACATGAAACTCAAGAGCAATTCGCTTTGTTGGAATCCTATGGAAGCATTCAATTTCACTGTTGCAAACGAAGATCATAACTGTTACACTTTTGATATGAGAAAAATGTCTCAAGCGTTGAATGTACACAAGGACCACGCCAGTGCTGTACTTGACATTGATTATTCTCCAACAGGACAAGAATTTGTTACAGGTTCTTATGATAAGAGTATCAGAATATTCCCTGTTACTAAAGGGACATCAAGAGAAGTTTATCACACAAAGAGAATGCAGCACGCTTTCTGTGTGAAATACTCTCTGGACTCAAAGTATATTCTGTCTGGTTCTGATGATGGAAATATCAGAATCTGGAAGAGTATCGCTAGTGAGCAAATTGGTCCATTGAGCACAAGAGAACAAAGAAGCAGGAATTATCAGAATGCTTTGAAGGAACGGTTCAAGCATATGCCAGAAATTAAGAGAATCTCTCAGCATAAACTAACACCGAAAGCAATCAAGACTGCACAGGCAACCAAGCGCACTATTCTTGAGAGTGAAAAGAGGAGAAAGGAAAACAGAAAGAAGCATTCACGTGAAGGCACAGTTGTTTCTATCCCTGAGCGTAAGAAGGCAATAATTACGGTAGAACAATAATAATACAGAAAAGAATAGATCAGTATTCTATTGACCAATAATATTAAAAGTTAAAAATTGGAAAACTAAGAATTGCCATAGTAACTGTGTACGTTATACTTTTTGAATTCCTTAAAGTCTGAGCCTTTCAGTACACTGATCATCGCGACACGCATTACGACTTCAATGAATATGATCAAGTCGTATTCTTTGTAATCAACAGTAACGTAATAATCACTCATAACTTCTCTTATACCTTCCATGCACTCCTTCTGAATTGTATTTCTGTCCAACTGGAATTTGCCACCATCGAAGCGATGCCTGAACTGAACAGAAACTTTAAGCGGTGGTTTTGTGTTTGCTTCATCAGCTCCGGAGCCTTCCTTCTTTTCCATCTTCTGGTCCTTCACGATATCCTTCACCACCTTCCGAATGCTTTCATATTTCGCAACAGTTGTGCCTTGCACGGGAATGATCTTCTGAATGAACTTGGATTCTTTACGCCCTCGAAGAAACACAGTGTTGGCAATATCCACGACGCATTGAGAAGATTCGCTCTGAATAAAAATCATGCAGGGGCATTTCAAAGGGATCGCATTGAATGTATGCTTCTTATTACGCAACTTTGCTAGTTCTTCTTCAAGGGACAATTCCACCTCCGCAGCAGCATTAGCAGGATCATCTTCGCGACTACTGCAATTGGCTTCTTCGATTAAATTCAGTAAATGATATGCCTCCTGTGTGGCTGGTTTTTCCTTGTTCATCGTGGTAATCACGAGAAAGCCCTTCATGCATTCCTTGATTGCATCCATATCTTCTGATTCCACAGAAAAGTAAAAAGAGCTTTGAGCAGAAGGTTCACAGAGCTGACGCTTATTTTGTTTAAAGTGTTTGTTTCATGCCTTTGGAAGTTATCGGCGCTGGGTTTGGTAGAACAGGAACGTTCTCTCTGAAGGTAGCACTCGAGAAGTTGGGCTATCCCTGTTACCACATGTACGAAGTTGCTCAGAATAACGACATGGACAAATGGATTGAGTTTGCTCAGAGTGGGTCACCAGATGGTTATGACTTTGAGAAAATATTCACACCTTCTGACGGCAGAAAGCCATACACGGCAGGTGTAGACCATCCTGTCACAAGTTATTACAAGCATTTTATGAAATTGTATCCTGAAGCAAAGATCATCTTGACTGTTAGAGATTCACCAGAAGTTTGGTATGAGTCTGCAAAGGAAACCATTCATGAGATTGAAAGTGTCTTGAGATCATTCTTTATGCAGTTGACACCGTTCGGTTACAAGTTTGGTAAAGTTACAAGTTTGACTACTTGGGATAATCCGGAAATGTTTAATGGTGAATTCAATGAAAGAGGTATTGAAATTTACAATGAGAGGGTGGAAGAAGTCAAGAGAATCGTTCCTAAGGACAAACTATTGGTGTTCAATGTGAAGGAAGGTTGGGAGCCTCTTTGTAAATTCCTAGGGAAGCCTGTTCCAAACGAACCATTCCCTAGAGTCAATGAAAGAGATGAGTTCAAACGGATGATCAGAGGAATGGCTTTAGTTTCAGCTGTTGGAACATGCACCATGGTTCTAGGCGCGTGTGGAGTGCTCGCCTATGTCTTTAAAAAGCTTATTAAATAAACTTTAGTCTCAGCAAAGTAATCATGGTCATAGTGAGCCAAATACGATTAGATCATGTATCAAAGTAACAAGAACTTGTTTGATGAAGAGAAGTTTGATTATTTGATCACTAAAAGTCGCATTTTGCGGAGTTTCCGGGTATAAAAGCGGAGCTCGAATCGATTTCCTTTGCGGTATCTTTAGGATCTAATACTTGCAGGCCGATTTCATCTGCGTAAGTTCCATGTCCAAAAATGTTTTATTGTTCGATTGTTTTTAGGACATGTCACGCGAGGTCTGGTTTCTGGGTCCAACTGAACTACAAGCTCAAAGCGATACAGCAAGTATACCTAGTGCCTATTCAGAAACAGAGGAACCAGCATTGGGAGTATACACCACTGAATTTCAATTTCATGAACATGTCCAAGAGAATTTGGATGACTACAATCTAATGGACAAAGTCACAACGAGATTACAAGGAGATCCGGAAAGATACAAGCTGACTAGGCCTACGGCTTCTTTGATCAGGAGTAACTGCGTATATCCTGGTGTATACAGGTGTGGTCACAACGTTGCGAACATTGAAGAATTGGCGCAGATTCTTCGTGCACCGGATGATTGGATGGCTAGGCTAAATCCATTGTTGACTAATGCTACAGTCTTGCAATACTTTCAGAAATTTTCAGAACTTCCGTTTGGTACATCAGAGGTATTCTTTTGTCTTTGTTTACGATAATTTTTAGGCTAGGATTGAATCCAAACTCAATGGCTTGGTGTCTCTTGTCGCTTCAAATTTGAATGTTTACGCTGACTCGGACGACAAAATCTCTTTTGGTGTTGGCGGCATACTTCCTGTTGAAAATCACGCTGTTGTTGGAGAATCGGATACAGTGTACAGGGATAGTCAATCGAGAATGAAGTTTGTGACTGAGATGAAGACCCGAGAGGCTTATCGAGCAAATGAGACATGGTATTGGAGAAGCAGGGCCTGCCAAGCCACAGCTGCACTGTACTATTCTAGAGCGCCTGTTCTGCTGTGTTCCCCAGAGTGTTTCAAGGTGCTTGTGCTTACAGAGAATATGGACAATATTAACTATTTTCCTGGTGGAGCTCATAGTGGACTTACATCAAGTGATACTTTCCGTTTGGCAATTGGTCTGCTGATTCTAAGTCAGCGTGTGTTTTCGACTGAAGCAACAATCAAAGTGCCTACTACACCACCAACATTGCATCTTCGACCGAAGGAGGACACTTTACAGACGAGGAAAAGACGCAGAACAAGCAAACGAAGCACTGGAACGTCAAGCAAGTACAAAATACCTTCGTCTAGCGAGTTTGATGAACCTGTCGAGGATGACGGTATCAGAGAGATATTCTTCTTGACAAAAGAAGAAATCGACTCTGTTTTAAAAGCGCCAGAAGAACCGCAGGAGGTGTTTGAGTCCATTGTTGCTCAGACAGAATTCAGCGCTGAAGAGTGGTCTGGTTTTGAGTCGGAAAAGACTGAAGAATGATTTACCGTTGTAATGTTGTGTTAACTTGTAGATTATGATATATGTGTTTACGATTCAAATAATTAATATGATTTGTTCACTTGAAATTATCATATTCCTTCAGTTTGAGCATGTCACTATTCCCCGCGCGTGCTGCAATTCAAGTTCATCATGAAACAAAGAAGGCAATCAGCTATAAGTCAATCCTTAAATTTGAACCAATTTTGGGACCACTTTGTTATAAATTTATTTATTTGTCATTTTTAATCCATTCCGTATGTAACTGCACCAACCTCTTTACAATGAACTCTTCAATCTCATCATCTTGATCAGGTTTCAATTCAATGACTTCCATGTCCTTGTGCTGATTACCACTGAAAAACAACTCCACTCTTCTCTTTCGTGTATGCAATAGATTACCAATAACAATCTGGTGCCCATATCTCTCTAATGCTTTGTTAGCTTTGTCTTTTAACAACGTTTCATCAGTCTCCAATTTAAAACTAACAATGAAACCTTTAAGCGAGGCCCATTGATTAACCAGAGGTTTCAACACTTTTGGCACCAATTCCAATTTTAAAATCAACTGATTAAGCGGTTCCTGCTTCCCCTCTTCCTTATTATCATTAGCATCGTTTAGTTTGGCACTTCCAGACTGTATCTTATGCTCAGATAGTTTCTGTTCCGGAACATGAAAGTCTGATACTGCAGCAGCCAAATACCACATCATTCTTTTGCTATCCTCTGCGTGTTGATGCTGTTGGCTCATGAGTATGGATATGTCCCTTAAATAGAATAAATAATCAACCACAGTCATAAACTTGACCAAGAGCAATAAATTCTCCTTTTTAACTCGTTCAGCCTTCTTAACGATATCAGCAGCAGATGCATCAGCACCAGTAGAACTGCTCTTCAAGTAAACTCTATCGCTACCATCATTCTCCAAAGCAAACATGTCCATTTGCCAATCCTGTGCGCCACTACCATAATTGTTAAGCAACTGCCTGGAATAAGGCTGCAGAGAATTACTCCTGTGCAGAAACACACACGCATATCCATCGACATCATCATCTATGTACTCCATAAACTTTTCAGCACTTGCAGCACCTCTCGATCCCAAAGAGAAATTATCAATGAACCTGACCATATTCTTCTCCAGAGGAACAATTGTACCACCTGAGGTTATTAGCACCACACGGCGACGGCGTTTCTTATCGGGATTATTAAGATGATAATCCAAGAACTCTTTGACTCTCTGATTAACCTGTTGCAAATCCTTTGGGGGAGTGTGTGTAGCAAAGTACTTGTTAGATTCGTCATCACCGTCTGCAGCTGTTCCTGCTCCGGTAGCTGCAGACGTCTTTAGCGCTGCGGTTGACATTTTCTGACTGTTTCTGTGGCAAGCCGATCGAAATTCTCTGTCGTAGCAACCGCTGCAGCAACAAACCAGACAAGCAACGTCAAACTCTGTTTAGCGGTCACAAAATCAGCCGTTTGGTCATTTTAGCTTTCTCTTCCTAAAAGCAAGGTGAATAAGACCTTAGAAACAGTGTTATTTGCCTGATTATCTGAAATGTTACTCTTTCAGCAGCCTAGCAACAACAGCTACAGCCCCAAATACAACCGAGCGAGTGAGAATCACAGCAAGACAATTCAGGTCTATGTATTCTTAGTGATATCATTCTTGATCTCCATCTATTTCAGCTTCTACTTGAGAGTGGACGATGATATTTCGCAGCTGAAACAGGAATCAATCTCGAATTTGCTCAAGTTGAATGCTGAGAATGGTGGTTGGTATAATCGGGTTGGCTCAGGTTACAAGAAGTTCGTGAGACAGTCTTCGGATAGACTTGGTTTCTTTGATAATGTTATAACGGAAATTGAGTGTGAAAGACTTAGAAGGCTAATTGATAACAGCAACATCAGCAGCAGCAGTAATGGTCCGAGCCTTATTAGAAAAGAATACACCGGCGATGAACTTTACGGAAGGAATCTGTATGAGTTCTATCATGACATCTTCCTCAAGGACGATAGTGCTTCTACCGCAGAAGATTGGGAGTTTCTGTTCAAGATCAGAGAGAGGTTGCACTTGATGGCAAAGAAGTATTTCCCTATGCATGATACACCACATGCAAAGTCACCTTTGGTAATTGAGTTCACTCACATGACGAAGAGATTGCCTGGCGATCAAGAGTACTCCCACAATACACACGCTGATAATTGTGGCTACGACTTTGAGACTAAAACATGCTACTTTGATGATGCGATCTGCTGCAAAACCAGGACCGTCACACTGATCACATATCTGTACACTCCTGAGAAAAATGCAGGTGGCGAATTCTACTTCACAAATCAAGGACAACATGACACGGAACTAGAATTACAACCGAAATGTGGTAGAACTGTAATGTTCACTTCAGGCTCGGAGAATCTACACGGTGTCAACAAAATACTTCGCGGAGCACGATATGCACTTGCTCTATGGCATACAAATGATCCCGCACACGAAGAAGAAGGCAAAGAAAGTGTGGAAAGATTCTACCAATATGATAGACAGAGGAAAGAACAGGCGAAGGCTGAAAGAGAAGCGGGCGCTATAGCAGCAGCAGCAAAACAAGCAGAGGAGACTAATGAGTCTAGTACAATAGATTAATTATGCCGCCTTCTTCGAATGAAACATCTCCATAAACAACTTTGTCAAAAGTATCATGGTATCTTTGAATAACGGAATTCGAATCGTTTTGTGCTTCTAAGCCAGATTCCATAGAAACATACTTGAAACCATTCCCTTCAGTCTCAACTTTCTTAACAGTATTCAGCAATCCAATGGAGTAGACCAGAGAGTGTTTCGTAGCATCAACCATGTGAACATCACCAAGAGAATCACCAATTAGAACAACTTGATCTCTTCCCTTCAACTTCGTAGAGAATTCCAAATCATCAAAGTGAACAGCATTAAACTCATTCTTGTTGTAAACGTGAATGAATGGTTCCAGAAATCCGGTAATTTTCGATTCTTCACCGGCTGCTTTTGGCTCAGAGAAGATCATTCTGTTACTGACAATGTGAATGTTATCGTAAAACAGACCTCTTGCTCGCAGCAACTCTTCAATAACATCAGCGATTCCGGCAGAGAATATCAGCAGAGGTATTTTCAGTTCATGCAGCCTCTTCAGTAACTTTTCGTAATCTGTGCGGAACTGAATTAACGGTGAAACCTCCGTGACAATTTCCCTTAGCTTTCTTCTTGTTAGCACGCCACAACCTTCTGCGCTTCCTCCTTCAGTGGAACCAACAAGCATTTTACTTGAACAAATTAAATCATGAGTTTCCTGCCACCATTGTTGCATCAGAGGAATCTTTTCCTTAACAGTCAACGTGGGGTCCATTTCCATTGGGTAAAACTTCTTGAAGAGCGCATCTTCCAATTGTTTGTATTCATCGGAAACTTGTTTGCTCAGGGAGAACACACCATGCGCAGACTTATTCCTCTTCTTCTTTAAGGAGGAGGTGGTGGTGGTACTTGTATCAGTAGAAGTGACGTAGTGCTGCGTTAAAGTCATATCAAAGTCCATGACGAAATAAACTTTTCCGGTATTGCCCTTCTGTAAATCACTTTTTATTATTTCTTCTTTTGTATTTACAGCTCCGTTTTTTGTAATCATCTTTTAATAGAGTGAATGGAATCTCGATTGTTTTCAGCGAGAATTGTGACAAGAAATCTTGATTGGGTTTTAGCGTTGTCTCAGCAGAAGATGTTGTTGTCTCAGGATGATTACCAATGTGGAAAAGGAACGGCCATTGGGGTTCAGGTTTAACTATAGCATCCAATAGACTATTTGATAAATCTCCGTCTTGTTTTTCAGTAGCTTGATCCATAGAACCTTTACCGGAATCTTGATCATCTTCTGGTAACAAGCCAAGCTTGAATGTGTTGTTACTTTCAGAGCCAAAGAACAAGTCTTTGATATCGGTAGACAATTTCATAACATCATCCCCTTTGTTTTCGACCTCCTGAAGTTCCGGTACGTCGTGTTCACTATCGCAATCTTCCTCCTCGCTTTCTTCAATATCCAGAACATCAGGCTCTTGTTCATCATCTTCGTTATCGTCCCCTTCCTGTGCCTCTTCTTGTGCTTCTTCTTGCGTTTCTTCTCCTGTAAGCTCCTCTTCTCCCGGTAAATCTTCCCCGAAAGAAGCATCATCCTGTTCTGCGTCCTCTTCCTCTCCCAGTAACGCATTGAGAATGGACTTTTGCTTGGATGCTTCTTCTTCAATGTCATACTCCCGGAACTTGATGTATTTGTCTTTGGGGAAATGCGTTTTAGGATCGATGCACTGAATTCTTCCCCTTGTGGCGACACCACTGCCAGCGGAATCAGTGCTGCTGATGGAACTGATACCACAATTCGGTGCTAAGCGAACATACATTTTCCTGACCAGTTTTCCATTGTTCAGCTTCTGCCATGAAGGATACTGTTTATAATTCTTTTTCGTAATGAGTTCCAGCTGAGCTGTAGGGGGAGCAGTAGAAGGAACGGTCGTCGTGGCAGCAGCAGCAGCAGCATCGTCCTTGTCGTCGCGTAGTTCTTGTTCCGCATCTTCTGTTTGTCTCTTTCGCTTTACTTTAGCTTCAGATATCTTCAATTTGCCGCCACGGAAAACTGTATTCTGATATAAAGATTTCAATTTCGCGTAAGTATCAGCTGCTTTTGCCCTGGAGTTATCATCGCCGTCATTGTCGTTCTTATCACACAGCTCAACGTAGCAGAAACCAGAGCATTTTCCATCGTGTTTAGAATAGATCATATCAATTGCAGCAACCTGATCACGGAATGATTTGAATAGAGTAGAAATATCATCAGCAGTCGTGTTCTGGTCCAGGCCTGAAATGTGTAAGCGCATTGTCGTGATGATTGATTGAAAACAACTTCTTTTTAGACAAGGAACATAAGGCGACAATGGCTAATCTTATTAATCTGAGTTTACCTGAAGATTTGAGATTTTATCCTAAGGCTTGTCTAAATGAGGGGGAGTCGGGTGGCTTCGTTGAGAGGAAAAGGGCTTTGGAAGTCTGGGATTATGTGCAAGAGACGGTGAAGGACAAAGCTAGAGTTGGTGCTTACTTAGCTGGGCCTATGGGAGTAGGAAAGAGCGCTATCATGTATTATGTTGTGCAAAAGGCTAAATCTTTGAATTGGTTTGTGGTCTATATTCCGCGCTGTGACTCTTAGGCCGACGCCGGGACTGAGTCTAAGCTTGGGTGGTTCTGTTACTTTTTCGATACAGTGGTTGCTGGCCTGAAGAGTGTCAGCTCTGAAATCCAGAAGAAATATGCATACTGTCGTCCTCCTAGTAATTATACTACATGGACCAGAGCTAATGCAATTGAAAACCTTTCGTTGGAAGACTTACACAAACGTTTTCAATTATTTCGTGAAGAAGCACTAGCAGAAAATGATGTTGCTATACTTCTTGCTTTTGATGAGTCGCAGGCCCTATTTGAATCTGGCGAGAACCCTTTGAGCATTTCGCCGTTTAGAATTATTAAGTGGCCCGCGAGATTCAAACTTGGATGCATCTTCGTAACTGCTACTGCGGATTCACCTTATTGTTGCGCACTTAAATCTGTTCATGACCGATATGTATTGGATGCCGGTTGTCTGACAGATGATGAAGTTGAGTCTTGGCTCAAGACGCCGCAATGTGCCAAACTTGTTAATCATCCTCAATTTAACGAGAACTTCGGTCCTGAAATACGCAGTATAACTGGTAAAATTCCTAGGGAATTGATAATATTGAGCGAAGAATACTGTCAATCGAATATTCCTCTTCATGAAATCATCGACGAGTATTGTAGGAAGCGTCAAGCTAAGTATAGTGAGAGAGATCAATTCATTGCAACCAAGTACCACCAGAATGTCGGTAAATATTTGAAGGCATTGATGAAGTTTTTCATTCAAGTGCAAGTTCCTGAAGTCGAGATACCTCCTGAATTTAGGGATACAGGATTGGCGTACATTGATCATGGCTTTGCCGTACCTTTGAACATGAATGCCGTAAAATGTTTCTTTAGACTTCTTACGGAATCCGATGAAAACATGTGGAAAAATGAGATTTTTCACGAATTGAAGAATTTGGAAAGTGATAATCCGAGCCAAGTTGGAGTTGCGTTTGAAAAATTGTTTGGCTTGAATATGTTGTTATCAGGCGGTAATGAAATCATTTTGAAGTATTACAATCTTGCAGGCGATCAAGAGGAAAGAATCATAAACATACGCCATTTCATTACATTATCTGCAGATAAACCAAAGCCATCGTGGAAAGACTATCCTGATGGTACTCTGGTTGCACATTCTGGAGCTGGAGAGAAGAGGTTGGATTTCATTTTCTTTGCGGGTGAGGAATGTGTCTTATTTTTCGAGGTTACAGTCGCAAAGGATGTTTCTGAAGCAAAGTATCCCCAGATTAATAACAACAGCAGGCTGGACTTGATTTTAAGTTCCATCAGTAAATGGATGGGAGGCAAAATTCGCTTATCCGCTGAGAAGAAATTGTTGGCCCCTCATGATTATCCAGGTGTAGTCGAATACATTATTGTTTCGTCTAGAACAAACGAAGATGGTAACTTGACAGCTGGAGCAAAAAAGACTGGAGAGTTTCCTTGGTTGAAAATTATGGATAGAAACGGACTGACTAGATTTTTTCCTAGAACGCATATAGAAGTGCTGGAAAGATCCGTGTCTAGATAGGCGATAGTAATCTTACTGGATATTAAGTTTCAAAAGTTGCAAGTCAAAATGCGATAAGAATTATTATGAACTTTATTTAATTCCAGCGAGGTTCCAAAGTATGGTGTTAAACTACCATCAACCTTTTAAAGAGGACGTAAATATGATATTAAATGAAACCATACGCACCTTACTTTGATGATGTTGATGGCGATAACACCACATGAAATGGAACCTTTTCGCTGAAAACATTCTTAACTATTAAAGCTTTGAAAATCTCGCCGACGAAATGGTTCCTAGCTTGATCGGCCGTAACTCCTGGTAAAAGAATACTCTCTAAGCCATTACTCTCTTTGATCAATGCAACAACATCTCTGAGACAATTGGATTCCATCCTTTTAATGATATAATTGTTATTGCAAAAATCCTCAAAATGTGTTTGTACCAAGAGATTTGCCAAATCCACTAGAAGCGTGCGAGACTGCAAAAATACCGCAATTTCTGAAATTGACGCTAAAGTTGCTTCTGTGAATAAATGCTCGTTCACTTCGTTGGCATAAAATAAGCCTGCAATTTTCTCCTCGTAAATCTTTCGTAATGTTCGTTGTTCGGCTCTAGCAACCAAAAGGTCTGCGTTTCCAAAAGCATGTCGCAACACCGTCTCATGGCTACTGTTCATCAATAAAGCGAGTGCATGAAACCAATCATCATCATTCGTAGCCTTGAAACCTGATGGATACTTTGTTTGTATCAAAGTTTTGACGTCCTTCAGGAATTCCTGCTTGGATGCAAGGTAAATGTAAGAAAAATGAGGTTCTGGATGCCATCTTTCAATAATTTTCTGAGCGTATTTTAGAGTCGGAGCAGTTGTTGTTTCTACATGATTGTAGAGTTCTTCCGTATGTGCCTTCTCAGCTTCGGTCATGTAATAATTTGTAACTCTTTCGGGCAGATCATACAGTTGAATTCTGGGAAATCCATCAAAAGTTAGAACGTTAACAGGCAATTCTGGTATAAAGTCTTCAATATCAAATCCCTTTTCATTTGTGGCGGTATAAGATCCAGAACTTGAAGGCTGAACATGAGATAAATCCAAGTTTGCAGTAACAGCCTGGACAACATCAGCACTCAGTATTAGATCAAACACGACCTGTATACTATTTGGGTCACCCAGGATAGCACGCATTACAATTTCGTTATAACATAAGCCTTGTTGAACTTGTATTTTGGCCTTGGCGCACAAATCATCCTCGCTTTTACCAATTACAGACACCCAACCGGCAAGCCTCGATATTTTCTGATCAGGATTAGCCTCCATGAAATCATTCAACTTAAATTGCACCAAAGGCTCTAACTTCTGTAGCAAATAATCATATCGTAGTAGCAGAGGAATCCGAACATTGTAAACCACCGTGAGATATCCATTGATGAATGATTCCAATGTCGGAAAGCTCGAAGATAGTATAGTCTCACGATAAAAAGCATGCAAGGCAGCCAGATTATTGTTTTGCTGATACGAAAGGACCATTGAAAGCATTTGATAGTTCCATTGCTTATTATTAGAAGCATCGCCAGAAGAGAAGGCAAGCTGAATATCCACAAGGAACTCGTCTTCATTGAATGATACTTCGCGAAACATCAGCTTACGACTCTGCCATCGTTTGAAGATGTTCTGAAGAAATATCAACTGTGATGGTTGATAATCGTTTGCCAGTGATTCCATGCTGAAATGCTTTACCATTTCGTGTTTCCATAGCCTCATCGCATCAGTGCAACTCACAGCGAAGCACAGTAAGACAATGAGTAATAGCCGTAATAGCATTTCGTGAAAACCCGGAATTAGCTTTCCAAGCTTACTAGACACGTGATTCAGACTTAACTACCCCTGAAAGAGTCCAGACAGAATCTCAGAGCGATTTATCCGGAAAGAGATCGTTGGTTTAGCCTGAGGCTATTTCAACTTATGAATAACGAGTCTCTTTATTATGATTATCATCAATTCTTATATGAATTTATCATTTTCTCCAAATATGACCTCATGTTCTCTCTTTCAGGAGTGCAGCGCTCTAAATCAGCTCTAATTGTCGAATCATCCTGTGGCCTGTACCCCGGTTTCAGTAAGCTTTTGGGCAAGTATTCAAACCCTTCATTGGCTGCTCTTGTTGCAAGATACTCCTTGACTGCCTTTGCATTCTTCCCTTTAAAGTTCAATTTGTACTCGAAGTAATCGTTCAAAACATCTCTTTCTGAAAGAGTTTCGGTTAAATCGTAACGAATTGCCCAATTTAAAGCAAAGCAAGAGTTAATCCTAGGTTTGTTTCTCGCAAAATACTGTATGCATTCCTTCATTGGCTCAACCGTAGTGTTATTATTTGTCAACAACCCCTGAATCTTTGCATATTTATCATCCTTGTACTGTATGATGTATCTGTCAACAACAACTCTGAAAAACGATTCATTGAGCTCCCAATTATCACCAAACAGAAAACCCTTAAGTTTTTCACTTTCAAGGCTCAGCATGACAATCTTCTCTGCAGGAAGTTTCTTCTTCAACATTTCATCTGAAATTAAAGGCCTCCATTTTTTAAAATAACCGTAAATGCCTTCTTCACGCTCATGCAGTATGAAAGCTCCAACTGGGTGATGTATTCTTAAAAGATTTCCAGCTATAATAGTAGCCAAGAACTCTTCCCATCCTTTCTTCTTACCATCCACAATAAAATGCAGAAGAAGGTCAACTTGTTTTAGCTTGATGTCACAGTCCAGAATCATTGTGTAGGCACCCGAATCTTTAGCACGGCAAAATTCAGAATAGTCATCAATGAATGGCAAAACCGATGCAATTAGATCCCATCCAGGAAACTTTTGTTTTTCGGCGCTAAAACTTGGACGACAAATACTGTAAGGATGACAGATCAATCTTTCTAGAAAAGAACGAAAGAACTTATTGTAGCAAGCATGGAATCCCTTTAATCCATTATAACTTGAAGAAGGAGAAAAATACTTTCTGAAAATGCCTCTTTGATCCGCTGTGCTCTGAATTCTCATCAACATTAACTCATAAAAGATATCGCTCAAAAAACCGTCGGCATAGCCGTTGTAGCGACCAAGCAGCTTTTTATCGATTTTTTCAATTGAAACTGTATCGTCTTCTCCATTTATCCAGCATAAAAACAATTCATGGAACAACGCAGCTGTATCGTGTGCCCACGGCATAGCGGTAGTCCTTTGACAATACTTACCAATCCCTCTGAACTTTAGAGTCTCACGACAGAAATACGCACAGAACTCTTCTTTGCTACGATAAGCAAGACGTATGGCATTATCATAATCAACAATATCTTGTTGGTACTCGCGCATCTTGATAATAACTTTGCCTGGATAACGATCGCGGAAGTATGATGGGTAGAATCCAGCAGATGTAAGCAAACCACCAGTCCCACCAATAGCCCCGCTAATAGACACAGCTTCATTGAATCTCAACAGATCTTCCCATTCAAGCTTATAGGCGATCATATGGATTAGTTCTGTTGGTAACTTCAATATGTTCTGCATGTTTTATGCTTTTTTGCAGCACAAAAAAGCAAGAAACTTTCAGCAATTGTCTATTCCCNGTAGAATCCAGCAGATGTAAGCAAACCACCAGTCCCACCAATAGCCCCGCTAATAGACACAGCTTCATTGAATCTCAGCAAATCTTCCCATTCAAGCTTATAGGCGATCATTTGAATGAGTTCTGTTGGTAACTTCAATATGTTCTGCATGTTTTATGCTTTTTTGCAGCACAAAAAAGCAAGAAACTTTCAGCAATTGTCTATTCCCTTTACAGTTTCTTCAAGAGAATTTCCAATTGCTCAGAGTGACCATCATTTATAAGAGCGTTACACTGTGATATCTTCTCTAGAACATCCTTTCTTGCTTTCCCATGCTTGAAACCAGTCAGTTCCAACGATTTCAACAACATCTTTCTCGCTAATACGTTATGATCTTTAGACTTTTGATAATTCTGCAGTAGAAACTCCGCGTACAGTTCAAAGTATTCATAATTCAGAGGTCGCAGTAACAGCAATTCATCAAGACAATGCACAGCCTCATCGATCATGCCAATTTCTTTGTAATAGTAAAACAGTCTCAGCCACGCCTCAGTATCCAACGGATGGGAATTCAAATACGAAATTAACTTTCTTATTCCTTCTTCTTTGTTCAGTTCATAGGAAATCGTTACAATTCTCTTCTGCACAAACGAATTTGTCTCATCCACAGAAGAGTAAATCTGAAGCGCTTCCTTTAGCTTTGAGTGATACTCCAACTGTAGGGCTTCAAGGATCAATACCCTCTTGGAATTCTGTGGTGTTTTCTGCTTCAGGGCTCTGAATAGATTCTGCAACAGCGTTAATTAGCATTCTCATCTCATAAAGGAAATGTTACCTCTCTTAAAGACTCTGCTTCTTTTGTCCTGACTTCCAAAGACGCTTTAATTACCTGTTCAATTGAGTCTAAAAGTTCTGCTTCGTTCGTCGTGAAGAAGAAGGAGGGCGTCATTAAGGCATTGCCCAAATGTAAAATCTCTTCAGGCGACAGTAAACGAGCACCGCAATTCTCTACTCCGTCAACTTCCGGAATGTTTCCGTTCAGAATGCTGAATTCAATTAGACGCTGTTCTTTAAGGATTTCTAATGCTTTTTTAATAGTCGGTAAAGTCATTCAGAAAGGGAAAGGTGGTGGCTTAGACGATTTTATTAAGATCAAGTGTTTCAGTTGTACACGCGTGGAGGGTAAACTGGAGTTTTATCACCATCATTATCATTAGCCGGAGTATCAATGGGAGGAGGTGGAGGAGGTGGTGGTGGTGGTGGTGATCTCGACCTGTAACTGCGATCATGCCTTCGAGGTGAAGGTGAACGAGAACGAGAACGTCTTCTTTGATATNCGATTTTATTAAGATCAAGTGTTTCAGTTGTACACGCGTGGAGGGTAAACTGGAGTTTTATCACCATCATTATCATAAGCCGGAGTATCAATGGGAGGTGGAGGAGGAGGTGGTGGTGGTGGTGGTGGTGGTGATCTCGACCTGTAACTGCGATCATGCCTTCGAGGTGAAGGTGAACGAGAACGAGAACATCTTCTTTGATATCTTCTACGATCAAAAGGCGACTCGTCTCTGTAATTGTCGTAGTAATCGTCTTTGCGTCTATAATCCCTTCTGCCTCTGTCATCGTAGTAATCTCTTCTGTCAAAGTATCTCCTGTCGCGATCATCATAATTCCTCCTTCGATCGTAGTCATAATCCCTTCTGCGGTCAGGCGCATAATCCCTCCGACGATCTGTATCATAATCTCTTCTTCTTTCGCCAGAATGGTCCGTCCCGCGCTGTGGTGATCGTCGCTGTCTTTGCCGTTCAGCTTCTTCCTGCTGCTGCTGCTGCTGCCTCTCCCTTCGTTCCTTTTCCTGTTTAGCCCGTAATTCCAAATCCTTTTTTACTTGTTCCACCAGGAATTGTGGTATTCCGCCTTCGCTCTCCTGTGCATCCACAAGGCATTTCCATAAAGATTTCATAAACTCCCCAGTGGAGCCCTCAAAGAATCCCAACAGTTTAACGCAGACGTCCTTTCCGTCGATGGTATCCCCAGCGGAAAGCAGTTCGAAAATGTACTCTGGGACAATTTCATCCTCCACTCTCAAATGCTCAAAAGTCGTCTTCACAATCCAGGGCTTAATTACTTCCATGTTTATCTTTGAAGGGAACACAGGCTTTGAAAGTATCGCAGGGAATTTCAATTTTCCTTTTAATTGTTCCTGTTTATTCTGGTATCTCTTGTCTTGGTTAATGTTTGAAGCGCGAAACATTTGATATACTATGCAAAAAATAGAAGCAGAAACGCAACAGTCCACGATGGCACAAGAATGTTATCATTCTGAGTTGATAATGCTTCCAAAAGAACAATTCCTAGAGATGTTATGGCGAGTGGGAACAGTAGCTGTTGATATTCATTCACGGAATAAGCACCATTGATTGTAGCATCAATAGAAAGCATTAGCGTCCATCCAATTAAACATCCTAATAAGCAGCCTATGCTTCCCTCTATGGTCTTCTTTCGCTTTGGGTTGTTTAGGAACCATTTGTTTCTTCCAAACATATGACCAACCATTGCGGCAAAAGTATCAGCGATTCCAATTGAAACAATACCACTTGATGCTCCAAGGAGCTCAATTGCTCTGCCATTTTCAGATTTGTGAAATCGAATCGTTAGAGATCTTGGTTCTACTAGCCATAGAGGTATTGCACAGCCAAGAAGCAAGTATATGTGACTAAGAATCAGAGGTCCCAGATCCCATGATCGTGTAGAGAATAAAGCAGGAGACATTGGTGATGGCGGAACTTCAGTAGATAATTGTTGAAGCCTTGATGGTTTTCTTTTTGTGATGGAATCTTCAGAATTACTCTTTCGCATTGGCGACGATGAAGAAGTTGCAGTGACAGGCCGTGTTTGTTCTTCATATTTGTGAGGCTGCAGAGGCTGTTCTGTGAAGGACATTAAAAATTGGTCAAGATCGTCACTGCTTCCTACTGGAATCCATAGTTTGAATATTCTAATGTACTCCAACACAACGAATGAAGCTAAAGCTACGCCAAATGATAAAGCTAATAAATCTGGCGCTGCTACCAGTGCAGGAGCAAACATCATGACTGCTATGAAATGGAAATACTTTCTCTTGAAATCAAACCAAAGCATCTGTAACTTGTTTGATTTGAATTTTTTAGTTTCAGAGGTATCAGAAGAACTTGTCCTTATTAAACGAACACCAAGAACCATCAAAGCTAAGCAGAATATCCACCACAGAATAACCATCAGGTGGCGAGAGTTTCCAAATGCAAAACTCAAAGCCCATAAGAATGGTTCGACATTGGCCTCTTGGTGATGATATATTGACGACAAAAACATTACCCAAGGTCTAATTCTAAAATAAACACAATAAGCAAAGTAACCGTAGAAAGTGCATGAAAGCAAAACTCGGGCTCTGTGATTATTCCAAGGGCTTAATGCAAATACATCTCTGTAATACCGAAGGAAAGGATATGAAATAATACCTATTAAGAAAGGGCCAATGATCAAAGCCTGCAGTAGAAAATAAATCATTGTTGAGTCGAAAGTATCTCTATCTTCCATCTTACTTGAAGAAATTGTTGTCCCGCCATCATAAAGCGTTCGTGCAATCGCATCAAGAGTCCATAAAGATAATGCCTGAGAGAATATACAGCTTTCAGCAAGAGTAAAATTCTGTGGAGCGAGTAAGAGACATAATCGTAGAACAGTATTCATTCCTGCTAAGCAAAGAAACATTTTCCAGTTCCATTGAAAATGATCATACTGATGATGATATGACCACGACGCAAAGTATGAACCAGCGAAAGTAAAGAATACGCACAGCGCAAGATGCAGAATTTGTCTGCTCGACTGAGAGGTCTTCAATAATGCAATCCTCCTTCGTAGTCGAGTGGTGATTTTCGGGGTAAGAAACATATCAAGCGAAAGCCCAAATCCGAACCCCAGCGACAAATGAATCCAAAATCGGATGTAACTCAGTTCCATATCGGACGAACCTTTAAAGGCTGAAGCTGAGTGGCACAAGTGATGATACTTTGAAAAGAGACATGACGGTATCAGCAGAGCAGCCAAAACGAGCCCAACATGAGCAGACTGTCTTCAATTGTTAAGCAAAATTTTTAAGTCAAAATCAACCTGAAGCTGTCTCTTGAAACTAAAGATAACGGGGAATGTGTCAATTGCTCAAAGTTCTTGTTAATGTCTTTGGCTATGATCAGAACAGTGAAGAGCAACGCAAGAATCCCTTAATAATTATCGCACTGTCTTCAAATGTTTTACCGCTAAGAGACTCGTTACTCTGTTGAATGTAATGATATGATAATGTTGTGAAGGTTGCGCATAAAATTCCAGGCTCGACCAAGTTCAATAGCGATTCACGATCAAACATTAGAAGTATATGCGCTATTGAGCATTTTCGTTTTTAATATGCTTACGAAATGATCCTTTGCAACGCTGAACCACAACCTGAGTTGATACTTGCGGGATTTTCACGTCGAAAGCGAAAATCTATTTATAGCAGCAAATCAAAAGTCGAATCATTCACTCAAACATTTCATCTTTTCTGACATTAGAATTAGACATGTCACCGCTGCAGTGTAAGAAATGCGAAGAAGAGATCAAGGAAGGCAAGTATTCAATCTTGGAAGAGGGTGCAACATTTCACTCTAAGTGTTTCACTTGCGCATCATGCAACAAGGAATTGAATGAGACTTCGTTGGTTGGTGAAGATAAGGGCTATTATCATCAAGACTGTTTTGATATAAAGTTTGCAAAGACCTGCTCATTCTGTACCGGTCGTATCAAAGCATCAGAAGGTGGTAGCGTGATTATTGGCCAGAATAAGTACTCCCATGGTAAATGCTTCACTTGTTTCAACTGCAAGAAGCCTTTGACTGATCGCTTCATGGAGAAGGTTGGCAGATACTTTGATCCTGAATGTTTCCAAACGCTCTTCTCATTGAAGTGCGACAAATGCACAAAGCCGTTCCCATTAGGCACCTCTTACTCTGAAGTAAATGGTAAGAAGTATCACAAGGAATGCTTTCAATGCTCAAAATGCTCTTCTACGTTGTCTGGCAAGCAATTTTCCGTTATCCCTAAAGATAACTCATTTGTCTGTCAGAGTTGTGTACAGAAGGATGTTGAAGCAAGATCAAAGCGTGCTCAAGAAAGATTGGAAAAGGAAAAGTCTGGTAGTGGTTTCAATGCTGCTCCTGCTCCTGCAGCCTCTCCAAAATCAACTTTGGGCAGAAAGGCACAATCATCTAATCCATCTGTTCCAGTCCTCGCACCTAAACCTGTGTTGAAGAAAGTTGACAAGAAACACGTAGAATCTCCATTAGCTGCAGCTATAGTAGCAGATGCTGCACCAGCTGAAGTCCAACAACAGAGGGAAGAAAATAATGAAGTCAATGATCTTGCATCAAAGTTGGAAGTCTCAAAGGTCGTTGAGCCAGAAGCAGTGGAACAGCAACAGCAAGTTGAACCCGTTG
>JALGPX010000007.1:0-17011 GCA_023515795.1 Amoeboaphelidium occidentale | reverse complement strand
GAATTTTTTCAAAGTCAGGTTGTTACGCCATTCTTATTCTTTGAAGAAAAGATACTTCGCGGTTGTTTCCTGAATTTACAGTAACCGTTTCAAACAAGTTTTTCTATCAAACAGGTTTAGTCACTAGTGAGAAGTTTCATCATCCTTCTCAGAAATTTTGTGGGCTAAAGTATCTTAAGCGCAGTCAACTGCTACCGCGTCAAGTTTCGTGTTTGACTTTATGCTATTTATAAGTTGAATCAGGTCACTGTGATCCCTTTATATTCCCTTTTTGCTGAACAAGCGATATGACTTCCTGTTGTGGTGTAATTTTAGGTTCTTACTTTGCTAGATGGATGGTACTGTTGTGCAACTTGATCTCATTTAGTGTGTACATTGCATTCATTCAGAGAGCCGCTTTGGTTTCTTACTTGGGCAACAGCGCAGCATTGGAACTGTATCCTTGGGTCAGCTTTGTGTTTGGGTCTGTTGCTGTTACCTTCTTGGCGTTATTGGCGCAGTTCATTTTGATGATCATTACTTGTGTGTTGCCTGAAGATGAAAAAACTGTGCCTTGTTTCGGTAAATCTAGAATCCCTTTAGCGATCGCATCTGTTATTGTCGATGTGATCTCGGGAGTGATTGTGGGTGTCATGGCAATTTATCTCTTCATTGAGAACCCTTGTCCTGTGTACAGAAGTTTGGGCTATGGCGATAGTTATGCTTCATGGTGTGGCTTCTACGAGTCGGCTCCATCTTTTATGATCATCAGTTTGATCTTTCACTTCTTGTTGATTTTCCTAGATATCGCAAGCTTGAATGTAAAGTTGTCGCGTAAGATCAAGAATTACGTATGATAGTGATGGAATTAGTTGAAACTCTACAACATGCTGAATCTTGACAATAAAAATGTTTTCCAAATAGCTTAATGCACTTTATTGTTTTATACTGGGAATGCGCACTCTTTGCGTATCAACTTGCCCTTGACATATTGCCGCATTTCTACATGTACCATTTCACTAGACCTCGAAAGTATCACTTGAGTATTAACATTCTGAGCCCATTTCTTTCCTAATGATGGCTTCGTTTGCCTTTCAATTAGCTTTCCTTGATTTGATTCCGGATCCTGAAGTTCAACAAACGTTTGCTCAGTTACAACATGATTAATTACCACAACTAAACAGTACTTGCTAAGAGAGTTCAGCATATACGATAAACTATTTAAAGCATCGAACCATAACCGTTTATCATCATGCAAAGAACTCATAAGAAAGCCAACAGAATCTACAACAGCAATCCATCTTGTCGCTCGATCTGAAACAACGCGATTTTTTAACAACTCTAAATCATGCTGCACTTCATTAACGTCACAGCATCGCACTAGTTCAATGCGATCTTCAATCTGTGAAACTCTTCGCTCGCCATCCTGATTAATGTTCAACTCTAAAATCCTCCGGACAAATAAACCCCCGTTACCACAGTCAAAGTATATCGCCCTATTACATTCATTCGCTTCCAGGAATGACAATATGAAATGTAAAGAAAGTTGTGTCTTGTAACATCCAGGCTTTCCAGATATCTCAAGCCATTGCAATGTCTCAACACCATCACTGAACAAATTGTCTAAAGCGTTTATACCGGAATTCAATATCAACTTTGACTTCATTTCTTCTTCTTGAGAATTAACCGGAGTCATTCTTACGGGGACATAATAAAGAGGGTCTTTCTGTAGCAGTTGCATTATAAGAGCCAAAAGCTCTGGATCGACTGTATTCGATGTCGCCATAGCGCATGCCCTGTTGTAGAGCTTCAAGGCAGGAAGAAGAATGTTAATTATATCGCTTCGAAGGGCAGATGTTTCATCGTTTTCTTCGGTTTGCAAGTGTTGCATAATATCAGAGTTGTACACAAAGGGCATTGAGCTTAAGGAAGCATAAACAGTTGTGCTCTTGGCAGGATCAAAAGGCAATTGTATGAGATCCTTCAAGTATTGTAACTGTCTCATGTTGAAACAGCTGAGCCAGCGATGAAGCAGGCTGCACAACATGAAGCACAATATCACCCCTGAAACATAAATTTTCAATTGATTGAATAATGTACACGAGCAGCTCCATGCCATCTCCCAATATATCACGACGAAACAGATTATGCCTCATGAGGCTGCGTAGATTGATGAAGCTTCATCCTGCCCTTCTTATTGCGCTGGTTCTGATTACTTTGATTGTGTTCTCGATGGTGCATTTCTGGTTATTCGCTGCATACGACGCGACATACGATGCAAAGGGCATTGGGGATGTCTTTTCGATGGAAAGAATCTACATCAAAGGCAAAGTTGAGCGGAGGGTTACGGTACCGAAAACATCGCATGAGGATGTGGAGAAGCGTCGATTACAGTTGCTTAGCGAGATTGAGCATATCAAAGCAGATATTGATGTTACGGATAGCTTTGAAGGTTATGAAGCGATTCCATGGGTACCTCTTGAAGGGACAGATTTTGTGGTGGCTTCTGCTTATTATGATACCCGACCCATGTTGTTTGGCCGGCGACCGCATGTTCTCATTCTAGGCGCACAATCAGTTAGTTCTCGTCGTAATCACAATTATTATTGCTATTTCGCTATACGGAACGAGATTTCTAATTCTGTGGAAATAATGTATCGAACAAAGTTGGTTATCGACGATTTATCAAGCATTGATGAGAACGGTTACTCTGATGTGAATATCATGTGCCCTGTCGTTTCCTTAAGTGATCATAAGGAATTTGGAGCTCTTTTGGAAGGTACAGAGTCGAAATTGTTTGTTACAATTTTTCATTCGTCAAAGCTGTCCTCTCATGAAGATTTTGAAGAAAGATGGATACCTGTCGAATTAATGCCTCAGTTTCCGTCTTTGCCTATTCAAATCTCTAAATTCTACAATGATCAAGTTGATTTGGAAGAGTTTACAGCCGATTACGATCAAGAATCGCCAAACAACGGGAAAAGCTCTGTTGGAGTTTGTTTTAATTCAGAGGCGGCCATCAAATCTCAACCCAAAGCTTGGATTGAGTATTACCGACTTCTTGGTGCTGAGAAGTTTGTATCATACAGATTTGATTCTACTTTTGAAACAGAAATTTTGAATGAGTACAGGCAAAAGAGGATTCTAAAGAGAGTAAGAATAATTTCACCGAGTACTTCTGAGTTGGAAAAGATGAGGAAAACTTTAGACGATTACTCCATGATTTATCCAAAACTGATAGCGGGCATCCTTGAAAGACCGGTGAATGGCGTACTAAATGATCTGTCTGTGGAGGAACTTGAGTATTGGTTGTTGTTCAAGACTTATCAGCAGAAATCCTCTGTCCACTCTAAACTCTATTCGAATGCTGTGAAAGACAGAATTGTTAGATATAAAAGCTCTGAAGGTTGGTGGGAGAAGCTTGTTGAGGACATTGACAAGAAACTTGATTCTCCGGATGGAAAGGCAAATGAACCGACATTTTTGGAACCGCCAGAACTAAGGCCACAAGTTAGATGGTTGAATTACTCAGAAATAATGCTGAAACAGAGAGTTGCCATTATACAGAGAAACACCCCATCTGTACAAAGTTCATTTTACTCCAACCGAGATATCATGTACAGGGATTGTGTTTTGCGGTTGGCTGGATTATCAAGATGGATAACGTTCCCTTCTTTTACAGATGAATTCTTATTGCCGAGGCTAGATGTATCTAAAGAAACAAACAAGCATTTGTCCAATTTAATTCGAGAGAACGTTCAATCTAAAGTGCAGGAAGAAATCAAGAAGCGAAAGGAACCAATACTGATTTCATCTATAGGAATACCAATAAGCACTTACTGTACAAACTGTGCTCCGCAACTTCCTGGAATATACAACGATCCGTCACACGCTGAGACATCAAAACTTCTCCTATCATTCTATCCATCATTCAAGTCAAACTACCATGTTCAGCTCAATGCACTCGATCCAAATGATTCTGAAAATGGAAAATACTCTGTTAGGCAGCTGTATGGTCTGGAAGACTCTGATTACATACGCGCAACTAAAAGCGTGAACTTGCCGAATTGCAACTCATTCTCTTCGATTTACGCCATGAATGGGAATAGGTTGGAGTATGAGGATGCAAATAGGAGCTGTGTTAAGTTGGCTAGTGTTGCTAACATACCGTCTGCTGGTCAACTTTCACCAGGTGCTGTATTTCAAGATCGAGCTTCTCAGCTTCATGCCAGTCCATCTTGTTTTTATCAGAATACTTCTCGTAATTTCAAGACGGAAAAGAATGTTACACTTAAAGTACCGCTTCCAGTTGTACTTCATTCTGTCACTAGAGAAAACAATTTGAGCCCTGCTTGGAAGAACACTTTATTTATTATGGATCCTTATCTTGTGTGGAATGTTAAAGACAAAATAGTGACTGAGACTACTTTAAGGAAATTCGGACCAAGAGAAGATGAATGCAGGAGAGCTTGGTGGAGGCACAAGTTTATTTCTCGGTACAATACGAAAGCCTTGAAGAATATGGTCGTACTAAAAGAACCAACTCAGTGGAAACTTATGGTGAATTCAATGACTCTGCGATGGACAAGATCATTAAAATGGATATCCAAAGAGTACAAGGACAAAGACGAGGAAGTCAACACATTCTTGTCTTTCTTTAATGGCTGCAATGTGGATAATGCGACATCGTCAGATCCTGTTTTCACATCTTCAATATCTGAAGTATTATATACAGATCCAAAATATGTCATTGTAAATAAGTATTTGCAGTCAGCAGAACTAGCTGCAGTAGACCCATCGCTTGTCAATGAGGATCAGAGTTCATGGGATATCGTGAATCGGAACTTGTGGGATAACAAGAAGTATGAATGCTCAAGATGCGCTGGATACGAATCTGTTTTGGACTTTACATTAGTTAATCGTTACGGTGATTTACTGCTTCAAAGGCTTATGGATCAATGTCCTATATCTTCCGAGAAGTTCGTGCCAAGATCTAAAGGCTCCGGACCAGTGATTTTGAGAAATGTGTATACAGACAGCAACGCTCATGTTAAGACCATTATTGTAGACGATCATTTACAGATTTAAATATAATTAATTCACTCATATTGTTTGTCTGTTTCAACCTCTTGTTCACATTCTCATGGTCAACATCACAGAGATTCAAGATAACGGCGGAGATCAGTACTACGTTGAGTCAATACCAGGATTCCATCTTACAGTCAAGTTTTATAACTTTGCAGGTCATATCTCAGTCAAGGACCATCTAGATTATTTCTTCTGGCTTGTACATTCCAAGAATCAGATCAAGAAACTAACGATATGGCTCAATGGGGGACCAGGATGCTCATCAATGGATGGAATGTTCTTGGAAGTAGGGCCTTATCGCCCATTATCTGCATCAGAGGTCAAGATCAACCTCAACGGCTGGCAAACTCAAACCAACCTGCTCTTCCTTGATCAACCATCAGACACCGGTTTCAGCCATATATCTGATGATACTTCCAGTGTAAAGACAATTGAAGACGCTACAGCAACCTTTATGGTATTCTTGGAACAGTTTTACACGAAGTTTCCGCACATGAGAGAGTATGATCTGTACCTTGCTGGAGAATCATACGCTGCTCAATACATTCCTTACTATGCAAAGAGTTTAATCGAAGTTAAAAGGTATAATCTTAAAGGAATCCTCATTGGCGGAGGATACTTTGATGCTGAGTACCAAGACCCTGCGCTTGTCGATTACGTGCAGAAGTATCTCCCTGACCTCGTCAAGGACACGGGTTTCTTAAACAAATTAAAGAATAAGGCATCAGAGTGCAAGACACGCATGGAAAACGTTGATCGTCCTTCAGTTCAGGAATGCGAAACAGTTCTATCATACATTTTGGACCAGTCTAAATTGAAATACGGCGCTGATAACTGCATAAATCAGTACTATATCCAAACTAAAGATAAAGACTGTGGAAGAAATTGGCCTTACGAGTTAAAGAATCTTACTTCATACTTGAGACAACGTGATGTTCTTGATGCACTAAATCTCCCAAACACGACACAATGGCAAGAATGCTCTTCAAAAGTCTATTCAAGCCTTGGGAAAGATTTTACCTCTTCGATATCGCTTATTCCCTTCTTAACTGAACGCATCCAAGTTTACACTTTTGCTGGTGAGTATGACTTGATTTGTAACTACATGGGCGTCGAATCAACATTAGAAAATTTACAATGGAACGGCGCTAAAGGATTTCAAGGAGCTGATAAAATGATATGGTCAGTTGATAATTCCGACAGTGGATACTCATACTCTGCTAGAAATCTTACATACTTTATGGTAAACGGCGGATCACACATGACACCATATGATCATCCCAGAGAAGCTTTGGATATGCTACAGAGGCTGATCGGTAATACACCAGTGGGAACTCTAAGACATCAAACTACACAGAATAACACCAACAACATACTGCTAGTTGGTCTGAGTGTTTTCTTTGGAATGATGGGCTTAATGTTCATCGGCATGATACTTTACAATACATGCCGTGGACGTGTACGAAGAGCTTACAAGCGCATTTACCCCAATGATACGCTGTTTACTGATGAGCACGACAGCAAGACCAACAATCCAGACACAATCAAGCTACAGAGAACAAACAGTATCACAAAAGCAAAATTATCATCCTCAACACTGAAAGCTTATGAACAGCCGTAGAAGATTAAATTTATTTCTTTCCGCTCTTTTTTATGCCTCCGCCCAACAATGGGCCTTTTCCGGCAGCCTTTTCCTTCAATTCCTTCAATTTCTGCTGTTCTTCCCGCTGCTTCTGCTTAAAAGCCAAATCGTCTTCATCTTCGTCGCCCTTTTCCTTCTTTGGCTTCTTTAATGGTTTCAATTTTCCTCCCTGTCGACCGCTCATTTTTGAAATTGCAGAGAATTGCAAAAGAAAAAGGAAAAATTTGTTACAGCGCGAGGAGGATATTGTTGCTATGCGCACATTCAAAAGCGGAACAGGAAACCCATTCCGGAACCATCTTCCCTTCTTCGGAATGGCTTAATCTCTTATATCTGACCTATGCGATACTCAGAAAGATCACTCTTTCCAACCTTTTCTTGCTGATCTTTGCGCCTGAATCGAAACCAGAATAGAAATGCTTCTAAGAAAACCCTTATCAGCGTGTTCCCTTCCTTTGAATGTGTTCAGGATCAATTTTAATGTCGCAAGACACAAATCCTCAGCACAGGCCGCTGTTAACAAGAAATCTGCGACTGGTGGTGGTGACACTTTCGATTTGGAAGAATCCATAGACGAGTCCTTCACTGAGGCCTTGAAAGCTTGGAAAACGAAAACTCTTCACACTACAGCTCAATTAAAACTCATTCAGGCGGAGATTTCCTTGTTGAAGAGCTCTAATGATTGTGATATGACGAAATTGCGCGATTTGGAGCAACAGGAACGCGACCTAAAGATGATCATGAAGGATTCTGTTAGTAATAATTCTGCTAACAGAGAAGGTTCAAAAGAAGCCAAATTGCCGTTGTTCAGAGATATGAACAATGCTGAGTTCAGATTGAATTATGGTCCTGATTTGATTTACGAAGCTTGCAAGTATTTTCACGTATTTCAGGATTTGGGTGGATTTCCTTCAGAGGGTTCCATGAAGCCTTTAAAAGATGTTTGGAATGCGAAGAGCGTCGTGAATTTCGTTGTTGATTACAGACAACAAACAACTTCCGCTCAAAGGACCGAAGAAAAGGGAACATTTCCACTCAAATGGGAAGACAGAAGGCAATTTATGAAGGAGAATAACGAAATGATTGTAAATCGAGGTAATATCATGGACATTGAGGCTGTTATGATTGAGCCACAGTTAAAATTCCATTGCGACCAAGCTGATACCGGCAAGTTGTTTTCTGCTTTTATGGTTGACTTAGATGTTCCGGTTCCTTCAAAGAAGACTATGCTTCCTATTGTACAGAATATTAGGGCTAACATAACTTCCGATAGTAAAGAGGGTGAGAGCTTTTTGTCATATGTTCCACCGCATCCATGTAGAGGCACAGGGTTTCACAGATACGCCTGGGTTCTATGTTCACATGAAACTGCTCTGAAGAAGGAAGTTGTTTTAGATGCTCTGAAGAAAGCTGAGTTTGACTTTTCAAAGTTTGTTAGTGCTGAAGGTTTACAATCAATGGAATTACGAGGCCTCAACTTCTTCCGTTCTGCATGGTCTGACAAAGTTTCAGAATTGTTTACCGGAGGTCTTGTAAAAGAGCCTGCATGTTACTCTGAAGGTGTTGCAGATGAAGAGGGAAGAGTTTTGATAAAATCGGAACCTGTCTATGGGAAAACTATTGATAGAGACTGGGAAACTGTTACTAGACGTCTTTACAAGTACGCATATAAATAAAACCAGAAATCGCTTCTTTTAATTGTAACTTTTCTTATGAGGAAGGGCTGAGAGTTGTTGACATGTTTCGGCGCGTGTAGAATCGAAGCGATCGACATTTGATGGCGTCAAAGTTTCCTTACAAAAACAACTCACAAGAAAAATGCACTTTGCATCACTCATCACTTTGGCCTTATCAGGCGCTGGTATGCTTACGACGCGTTTTGATATTAATAAGCTTTGTAGCTCTCGCACCATCTTACTCGAAAGAACGCGGAAAATTGTTGGAACCAAATAGCGATACCGTTTGGCTTTCTACTGATCGCTCGCCTGCTATCAGAATTAATGAAGATTCCACCGTTCAGGCTACAGCTGGAACGTGTGAACTAAAAATGCCTCGTTGGTTGTGGTGGCCGCGCACTTTGAAGAAGTTCTCAGTTGATGCAGTTTTCCCATTCAGTTCTCTCGTAGAATCTGGGCGTGTATATTTGGAATGTGATATTGAAGCACCAAGAGGCTCGCCTGATGCTTATGATAATTCTGGCATGGATGATTCCTTGGGATTTGACTATGATGAACAAGAAGATGGTTACGAGGGATTTTCTGGTTTATCAGAACCAGAAGCTTCGACTGTAAAGTACGTTTCTGATAAGTTCTCATTTTGGTTTGTTGGAAGCTTCCAGCAAGATTACGATTTCAGGGCAGGCTTGATCACTGGCGCAGATGGCGAGCAAGCTTTGTCTGTTTACACGCCAGAAGAGCTTTCATCAAAGAATTTGAAGGTTCGCTTCCGTGATGCAAAGACTGGTCGCACTATCATGTCTAAGGATATTGTTGAAGGATTTGCTCCTTTGACTGTTGAAGAGGTTGAAGAAGTCACTGGTAACATTGTTGAAATTTACGAAGAAAGCTGGTACTACTGGAGCACAACTTACTACAGAGACTTGGTAAAGAGTTTGACAGGAGAAACTCTAAGAACTATCGGCTGCGAAGAATACAAGGAAAGAATTAAGGAAAAGTGTGGCATTCACATGGAAGATCCAGAAGAGGAAGAAGACGCTGGTATCAGTGAGAACCCAAGAAAACGTCGCATGTTGAAGGCGTGCTTGGCTGGTTTCGCTGGTGTTATTGGATTCTGTGCTTCTAGAGTTGCAAACAATGCAAGAAGATAAATAAACTAAAATTCGCTGTAGGGTGTGGGACGTATCAATTAAATTGCATCGGCAGCTTTTCTCTGCGTGTCTTCTGAAAATGCTCGAGTCTATCAACGGTTTCAAGTGCAATCCATATTTAATCTGATTGCCTTCTCGCTTGACATATCAAACAGTTTATGGAGAAGTTCCTCTGATTATCACGTAAGAAAAAGGCGACCATCTTTAAATAACCATTCAATCTATTTATAGATTCTTGGAGCATGATTGGCAGCACCAACATCACTCATCAAATTATTACATCTTCTTCTCTTGGTGAGTAGAACACAATGTCAAGTTTAGCAAAGACTTGTCTGAAGTGTCGTAGACCTTGTGATGGAGAGGCATTTGTTGCTTTGAAGGACGGATCTACCTTTCATCGATACTGTTTCACATGTGATATCTGTCAAGGAGAGTTACCCTTAAAGTTCGCTCTTAAGAATGGAAAGTATTATCACACAGAGGTACATTATGCTGCTCAACACGTATCTAATGGTGTCTAGTGTTATGCTAATGCTAAAGCAACGTCGCCAAAGTGTCTCAAATGTGATACACCGATTATTCCTGCGGAGATCAGCGTTGTACTTGGAAATGACATGAGATTCCATTCAAGATGCTTTATATGCGACACTTGTCAAAGGCCTCTGTCAGATAGATTCTACTCAAACAATGGAAAATTCTTTCACGAAGAGGTTAGTATGACTTGCAGTGGATAACCGTCTAATGTGTAGTGTATTTCATGTTCGATATGTAATGTTGCGCTTATGGGCCAGAATTTTAGTCAGTTACAGGATGGTGGATATATTTGTGACAATTGCTTATACAAATCTATGCGCGGAGGCACGGCAAGTAGCACGGCAAGTAACCCAGAGAAACCTCCAATGGCGCCTAGCTACAGACCAGCTCCTCCTGCACAAAATGTTCCATACTTCAATCCAGAAGGTGGTTTCGAAGAACATTGGGCTCAGCAAGGAAATGATTGGAATAATTATGGTGGTGGACTTCCCCAACAAGGATATGGAGCGCCTGGAGGCTATGGTGGTCCTCCATCAAATGGATATTACCAAGGTGGCCCACCGATGAAACCTTATCAAGGTAACTATTACCTCTTATTTTCCCATTTAATTGTTAGATGACATGGGATATGGCGGCGGCGGCGGCGGCGGTGGTTGGAATCAACCTCAATACGGTCCAGGTGGCGGTTATCAACAAGGATACATGGGACCAGCAGGAAGAATGCCTCCTCAATCTGGACCACCTCCAAATATGCCAAGGCCTATGGGCAATTATCCACCACGTCGTTAAGTTAAAAGTGTTTCATCTCAATAAAACCCATCCAAGACTGTCTATTTCGTAGAGCACGACTTTAGTAGTGTCTTAGCTGCTATTAGAATTCTAGACAACCACAAATGTATCCCGTTTAGCGTTTCGTTAGCATTTTATTTTTATCTCGGCGCAACATCGACATATATGGACACTGTCAACTGTATCAACTGCGGGAAAGTGTGTGCAAGAGCTGGATACTTTGCGTTAAGGGACGGTACAGCGTATTGCAAAGAATGTTTCACTTGTGGATACTGTGCTTTGATGCTGGATACAAAGTACGTGAAGAAGGGCGCTCTATTTTATCACTCAAAGGTTTGAACCATATGCGACAAACTAAATTGTGAAAGTGTTACGAGATCATTAAAGCTAATTCCGTCAGATGTGCAAAGTGCAACTCTGCATTAATGCCAAACGATCTTACAATATCACTGGGAAATGAAAGGTTTCATAAGATCTGCTTTGCATGTGATGTCTGTTACAAAGAGTTTACAAACTCCTATATAAGTAATCAAGGATACTTTTATCATCCTTGGTGTGCTGCATGCTGCGTTTGCTATACGGACTTATCACGTGTCGCATATGAGAAGATGGATGATGGAAGGTTCATGTGCAAGCCGTGCTTTGTGGCAAGTGGACAACAGAAAACAGTTTACGGCTCCGAAGAAAATATCTTTATAGCAACTCCATCAGAGATAACTGCTCCGCCAGTTCCACCCAGGAACCGTAGTCTGCGGCAACAATCTGCATCAAGTACACAGAATTTTTCAACACCGGCGCCTGGTTTGCTAATGAAAACTGCATCTGGTAGTAAATTAGCGCAAACCAGTGAAACAAGTGTGAGACAAAGTTCTGTTGGTCCACCTGTTGGATCAAAATCTTTATTAAACCAGAAAACTGATAATGATGCAACAGTATTGAATGATACTCAAGAAGCAACAGTCGTGTCTGGTGCACCAACTGTCAAACTAGATCAATTAAAAGGTGCTGCTCCGGTGTATGATGTCCCAGTTAATACTCGCCCTGTGATGGAAACAGGATCATACAAAACAGTGAAAACATCCACAAGACCAATGCTAAAAACTTTGTCAAAAGATCCTGCAGACCAAGAACGATTATTTATGGCAGCAGCTTCATCACTCAAGGCAGAACTAGAGAACTTCTTCACGAATCCAAAACAAAATGATGGGCAGAAAGAACAACCGGGTCCAGGTGATTCTACACTTGGCCTGCAAAGTGTAGAAAAGAAGAATTCATCACCACCTGAACCATTAAACAGGAGTTAATGACCGTGCTATTTATTAAACTCTCTTTCCGATAACTTCAACACGGAATCCCATCTTTCTCAAAGCTGGTGCATCAAGAATAAGTCTTCCATCGAAAATAAATGCAGGTTTCTTCATGGAATCATAAATCTTTGAGTAGTCGAGTGTCTTGAACTCATCCCATTCCGTAACAATAACCAATGCATCAGAACCTTTGGCGGCATCATAAGCGGATTTGTGAATATTTACATATTTGTCGACTAAAATGTTAATCAGAAAAGCAATATAAGGATACCTTCTGCTTCATTGGAGCAAATTCCTGGCTCAGTCAAGTCCATGTAAATCTGTGCCTTTTCAACTTTTGGATCGTAAATATTGATCTTTGCACCTTCTTGAATGAAGAACTTACAAAGAGCAATAGCAGCAGTTTCACGAGTATCACCAGTATTCTTCTTGAATGCAAAACCTAACAATGTAATTGTCTTGCTTGTAACAGTGTTGAACAAGCACTTGACAACTCTTTCAGCAAATCTTTCCTTTTGATAATCATTAATCTTAACAACTTGCAACCAGTAGTTTGCAACTTCTTTCAAATGCAATTGTTCACATAACCACACCAAGTTCAAAATATCCTTCTGGAAACAACTTCCTCCGAAACCAACGGAAGCCTTCAAGAACTTTGGACCAATACGAGAGTCTCTTCCAATAGCATAAGCAACTTCATCAACATCAGCTCCAGTAGCTTCACAAACAGCACTCAATGCATTGATACTTGAAATTCTCTGTGCCAACATTGCATTAGCAGCCAATTTACTCAATTCACTTGACCATAAGTTCATGGTAATAATGCGATCTCTTGGTACCCAGTTAGCATAGACAGATGCCAAAGCTTCCTGTGCCTTTAAACCCTCTGGAGTTGGCAAACATCCAATTAGAACACGATCAGGTTTCAATAAATCATCAATAGCAGTTCCTTCAGCCAAGAACTCAGGATTAGATAGAATATCAAAGCGAACACCATTCTTTGAGTTTGCTTCCAATATAGAACGCATAGACTCTGCGGTACGGCAAGGAACAGTGGATTTCTCAATGACAATCTTGTTTGATGTTGAAACTTCAGCAATGCGTCTGGTAGCAGATTCAACATACTTCAAATCAGCAGCCATTCCGGAACCCATACCAGCCTTCTTAGTAGGAGTATTAACAGAAACAAAGATCATGTCAGCCTCCACTATAGCCTTGTCAACATCAGTCGTAAAGAACAGATTCTTGCCACGAGTCTGCTTAACAACCTCTTCTAGGCCAGGCTCATAAATAGGCAAATGGTCAGAGTTCCATGCATCGATTCTTGGTTTAGAAATGTCTACGATTGTGACTTTAATGTTTGGGCATTTAAGAGCAATTACACCGCAGCTACACACAAAATCCAGTTTAATAAGCGCAAAAGTAAAAACTCACGAAGGTGTGCCAACGTAGCCAGCCCCAATGCAGCAAATATTTGTAACTGAATTTGTCATTTCGTTTTCAAAGAGAAGCCCCAGACCCTCAATTATCGATCACAAAAGCTGTGATGCACGCATGTTTGTTTGGACAGCTGATGCGATTGCCACAATTGACGTTTCAGGTCAAACGGGAGGGGAAGCGACGCGGCTAAAGTCTCGAGTACCCTTTTTATTGGAACTACTTGTTTAGGACAACAGACCACTCATGATCAACCTCGCCGTATTGAATTCCCATGATGGCATCTGCAAATCGCTTTGTGAGGGGACCAGCCTGAGATTTAGAATCTTTTGGATCTAATGGGACATGAATATCTTCGTACTTTAAAACATTTCCATTAGCATCTTTCTTTGTGATGTATCTGATATGCTTAACAGGTGAAACAATCGCAGCAGTTCCAGCACCAAACACCTCCAATAATCTTCCTTCTTTGCTAGCGGTAACAACTTCCGACATTGTTATCAATCTCTCAGAAACTTTAAATTCGCCCCATTTTCGTGCCAATTGAAGAATAGAGTCACGAGTGACACCAGGTAGAATGGTACCATCAAGAACAGGAGTAACAAGTTCCTTTTCGCCATTCTTGTTCTTCAAGTACACAAAACAGTTCATAGTACCAACTTCAGTCAACATATGATCAGGCGCAGATGCAGTTGAATTTGGCGCAGGGAACAACCACAAATTCTGTTGAAATCCTTCTTTAGCAGCTTTGATCTGAGTCAAAATACCAGGTGCATAATTACCACCGACCTTGTTACCACCAACACCTAAACATAAACTCGTAAAGCAATTTAAACTCACCTCCAGGCCAAGCACGGACATTTGATGGATCAGCCAACAATGAAACAGCATTGAAGCCAGTCTTATAGTAAGGACCAACAGGACTCATAATAACAAACAACAATGCTTCAGAGGAAGGACCAACACCCAAAGTCTGCTGCGTCCCAATCACCGTCGGCCTGATGTACAAAGAAAACCCACGCTCCTGAGGTATCCATCGCTCATCCAACTTAACCAAACTTTTAATGCACTGCAGCAGTTCCTTCTCATCAAAAGTAGGCAGCGTCAATCGGGAGCAAGAAGAGTTCAATCGTTTCATGTTCATATCAGGACGGAACAGACGGATATTTCCCTTCTTGTCCTTGTAAGCCTTCATACCTTCAAAGCACTCCATCGAATAGTGAAATACCACAGCAGAAGGTTCCAAAGAGATGGGCCCATAAGGATGAATTAACGGTGCTTGCCAACCCTTCGAAGCATTCCATTTTACACTCAGCATGTGATCAGTGAATGATTTCCCAAAGACCAAATCCTTATTAGCTTCCAATTTCTTTGGACTTTTTGTCCTCTGAATTTGAATTAAGTTGGACTGAATCTGTGGAAGTTTTTCGGTTGAGTAGAATCTCCTGTGAAAGCGAGCGAGCATGATGTTAGAAACTTAAAAAAGGGTTTATTTTTTCCAGCTGGGATTTGGTTTTCGAATGAATGATGGCGTATCATTATAATCAATAACGCATTCCGTACGCGCAGGAATATCTGCTATTGCGTATACTTCATACATCATCGTTGAATTGTTCAGAATCAACTGGCAGTTTGGCTTCTTTGAATGATTCAATTTACTACCAAACGCTGTGATATCTTCTTTTCTTCCAATGCCAATATCAATAAATGATCCATTCGGAGTTTCTGCAGATACATGAACACCTTTGCCATGGATAGGTGAAGGTGCAACATACCAGTTCATTCTGCCAGATAGCCGATTAATCCTACCACTAGTGATATTTACAATGGATATTTGCGTAAGAGATGATCCAGTATAGTAGAAACCGTCATCGTAAATCGAAACAGTTGTCAAAGGATTCTCAGAACCGTGAGGGTACAACTGCTGAACAGGTCTGAAGTTCTCCTTGGAAAGAACTAAAACTTGTCCAGATAAGTCACCAAGTAGTAAATTATTTGCATTGCTATCAATTAAAACAATGCCACTATTCTGTTCCTTCATAATATCCAACAAATTACCAGACTGATCAAATCTCAAGAGAAATCCTCTTGTAGCGCCAACATACACTTCCTTTGAGTGTAGGTCAAAGTGAACTGAGAGCACTTCCTTATCAACATTCAGCTCGACAGCCTGTGTTTGATCTTCGTTACGGAGATTGTACCCAAAGACTTTAGTCATGCCACCCTGTGAAACATAAACATAATCATCAGAGAATGCAACCAAATCCGGAGTAAATTCAAGTGAAACGCTTTTAAATACTTTTCCTGTTTCAGTGTTAATCTGTACAATTCTGCTATCATTCAGAGCTGCAACGATGACATTTACACCTTCAGCTTTTTGCAAAGACATATCATAAACGTCAGCCTTTAATTTAATGCGCTTTGAAACAATGCGCCCTGTAATATTCCATCCGTAAATTGTATTCTTTGCAGCAACCCACAAATAGTCTTTTTCGTGCTCAAGTGCAAATGTTGTAACAACATCCTGATGACCCCGGAATATATTTATTACCAAACCAGTGGAATTATCCTTCTGAACAATATCCCTGCCAACATTAAAGAAGAGGCTGCTGTCTTTTTTAATAATTTTTGTAACTGCACCTTGATCACCTGTAAAGTTAGTTTTCTTGGTTGTAATGTCTCACTTTGTGTCAGGTGAATTTTATTTTGAGGCAGAACTTGGCAACTTACAAGAGGGATACTGTACAAGGAAAGCAACACAAGGTGAAGAAGTAAACTGTAGTAAAGCATTTTCTTGTGTGGTAGGAAGCTGATAAGTCAAGTTTCTAACAGATCAAACAGATGCGAAACAAACTGTTTGTAGCGTGGAACATCTCAGAACCGCGCCCTGAAACAATTGCAAAAGCGACCTTAACCCCTCGATTGCCAAGCGGCCAAATTTGGCTGATCGGCTGAAAAGTAAATTACAATATCACCGCTCTTTGTTAACAGCTGACCTCAGGAATAAATCGCTTGTTTCAACTTCAGAAGGCATGTTAATTCTAGGGACATGTTTTTGATTTCAAGGTTCTTTCTAAGTGCTGAGATTTTTCGTGGTCTGTGTTTGATCTCGTCTTTGGCCTACAACTCGCAGTCTATTAGTTTACAGTCTAGCCCTTGAGTAATCTCTTTGCAGTCTGAGTTCGGTAACAGGCTATATTATTGGCTAAGCTGTGGCTGTTTTCTATAGATAGTATCGGCATTCGTGGTCAATTCTCACCAGGACACTCTTTTACATTGGCCCTGCACTGATCTGCTCATCGTATTAAAAGTTTGCAGAACTTAATTGGTAGTAAGAGAAGATTTACTATTAATAAGGAAATGAGTTACATGAACATGACATTTCTGCGACCTCTTGCTGAAGATTTA
>JALGPX010000186.1:0-12825 GCA_023515795.1 Amoeboaphelidium occidentale | reverse complement strand
TGTAGTGGAAGACATCTCCACACAACCCAAAGAACAAGAAGTAATTGTTTCATATTACGGTGGTTGTTTTAGTGCTACTTTAATAAAAAGCTGTTTACTTGTGCTGTCTCAAAGTGTGTCTGATGCCAAAGTTGATTGTTTATTGAACCTTCTTTGAAACAGACTTCTGCGCGCGAACCTTCTCGTCCAGGAGCTTATCGATAATACGTTGCTCAATATCAGCCAACTCCCACGTATGAACAACCAATTCTAAGCTCTCCTTCTCTGATATGAAAACCTTGTGTATGTCTTGTGGTTGTTGCATTTGTTGTTGTGGCGCGGCCATCGCTTGCATATCCTTCATACCACCAGCAGCTATAGAAGTGAAACAGTTAAGCATGATAAATTCCCAGCGAAATATGAGTCTTACAGTTATCTTGACCGAGTATCAAACCAAACACGTTCTGTAGCCCAAACAGATTTAAAAAGTACCACGACAGAGAACTGACCCAACTAACATCCATTTCTGCTGTTTCAATGCCCCTCTGAAGCATCGCCTTGAACCTCAGCGTTAACGGAAAAGGTAATTTGACTACAGATTACACGATAACACGGTAAAATTACTCAGAACAAAGCCAGAGAAGAAGTAGTTCACCCAGCCCATAATAATCATCTGCGGAACCATCATTACCATATTCTTCTTCATACCGTCCATCATTACTTCCATCTGCGCAGGATCAGACATTGGATTTTGTGGCATTTGAGGTTCATCTGGATTATCTGCTGGTGGCGGTAAAGGCGTCTTTAAAAATGTTCCCTTCTCGAACTGTTGACAAAGGTAACGCTTCCTGTACTCGAATGCGTGCTTTGTAACGAAGCCACAATTTGCTCTGAGGGTTCTAGCCCTGATTAATGCCTGGCTTTCCCGGATTGCTTTAAGTGTCGTCTTTGGCGTAGAGGTGAATAGCAAAGTTATGTAATGCCTCAGAATACCGATTAACAACATCACCACCATAATTGGAAGGAGTACCCAGTCTCTTATTTCTGGGTCCAAAGTAAGTTGAAGTTGCTCGTTCATGGTGCTATCAAGACAAAGTAGAAATCGCAGTTTCAACTTTGAATGGAACAGGAATCGTTCATTGTGCCCATTACGCCCATAAGCAGGCCTGTAGAGACGCTTTATGGCAGCGACGTTGAACTGGAGCGTTTTGTGACGAATGCATTCATAAGCGGCCGTGTTAGAGGAACATTTTCTGGTGTTTTCGTTCCGACTTGTGAATTCGCATGGTCTGTGTTGATATTTATACGTTTTGGGTATATTGCTGGAGATGCGGGAGTTCTTGGTAGTCTAGGCTTGGTGTTGCTTTGTGCTTTGACAATGGTATTGACTGCGACGTCTGTGTTTGCGCTGGCTACAAATGGTTTACCGCAAGGCGGCATGTACAGAATATTAGAGCAATCTTTGGGTAAAGGTGTGGGCGGGGCGATCACTTGGTTTTACTTTTTTGGTATTGTTTCATTAATTGGGGTTGAAATTGTTGGTTCAGTTGAAAGTTTGCTGTTGATTTACCCTCTGAACTACACAAGAAGTTTCTATTACGACAGAGTCATACTGAGCTTGGTTACTCTTTTGTTATGCTATGTACTGTCTATAGCACCTCAAAGGATTGTCAAAATATCAGGTTCCTTTTTCATTGTTGTGCTTTTGGTATCGTTCTTATCGGTGTTCACTGGGCTCATTACAGCGTCAAGGCTTGAGCTTGATAATGTGCATGGTCCTGAAGTTGAAACCATTCTTGGAAATCTGCTTCCGGCAAACGAGTTCAGTCTTGGTTATACTTTATCGTTTCTGGTGCCTTGTTTCATCGGAATTTACAGCGGAGTTCATCATGCAGACGCTTTGAGTAGTCCCTACGAATCGATACCTAGTGGAGGCTCTGCAGCAATATTGGCGTCTGTCATCCTGTATAGTACATTCTTTGTTATGTTGGCTTCCGTAGCGGACCGAAAAACTTTGTTAATGGATACAATGTTGACTGCACATGTTGCATATCCTTCAAAATTAATAGCTGCTATTGGAATCTATTCAGTTGGTGTTGGTGCCTCTTTTCAATCTATTCTAATCGGCAAAGATATTTTGAAGTCGCTTCGCAATGATTTTGAGTTTTTAGATATTGCAAGTGGAATTATTTCACCAAGCATTGTTTATGCTGCATTGACGGTCATCCTTGCAGCCCCATTATTATTAGCTTCTGAACTGGAATACCTTGGTGAGATCACAACTATGGCTTTCCTGTTATGTTATGCATCCACAAACTTGGCTTGTTTCCTCTTGTCTTCGTTTCAAACTCCTTTTTGGAGGCCTCAGTTTCAATATCACGGATCTTCCTTGTCTTTAGCTGGATTTTTGCTTAACTTGTTGCTTATGTTCACTATCAGATGGTACTTTGCCCTTCTTGTCATCATGGTAAACATCTGAAAACATTTCGCTAATCTTTTAGACTGCAATTATTGTTGCTTATTCTATTCACAACTTTCGCACTGGTGCTACATTTGGTTTGGGTTTGCAAAGTTTAATGTTTCACACTGTTCTGCGCTACCTTGTTTTGGTGGAACAACAACAATTTAGACTAGAATTGGACGACTTCATTGAACGATTTGGAGATGAGAACAAGATCGCATCATTTACTTCGAAGGGTACAGTTGTTGGTATTAATGAGATCTGGAGGCCAAGAATACTATCATTTGTGGAATTCACTCCTCATGGAAACATCAGACATCCGAAATTGATAAGTCTCATTGCGCAATTAAGCGGAGAATCCAATTTGTGTATATTTGCAAATGTTGTGAGCAATGAGAAAGATGCAGACAGAATTGAGTATGTGATGAAGAAGCACCATGATAACGTACACGTACCTTTACACGCCAACCCCAAGTACATTGCCATTAAAGAGATCATGATGGAACGAAGGTCGATTATTCAGAAATGTATTCAAAGAGAAAAGCTTTTGGGCTTTGTGAAGATAATTAGTGCTCCCGAGCTCAGAGTTGGTGAGAGGATTTTGCTTCAAAGTGTTGGAATGGGAGTCTTCACTCCAAACACCATTGTAATTCCATGGCCCACTCTTTCTGCCGAACGATGGACAAGAAAGCAGTGGCTTCTTGAAGTTCAAGAATTATGGTTGTTGGCTTCAAGGCAGAATTTGTCATTGATTCTTTGTAAAGGATTATGTAACTTTCCATCTAATGAAGACGAAATGCATGGAGACATTGACGTATGGTGGATTGAGAAGGAAGCGCAGTTGCTTCTGTTGGTCGCATATCTGTTGACAAAGAGCAAAGTTTGGAAGAATTGTAGGATCAGGCTCTTTGTTATGTGTCACTATTCTGACGACAAGGTTGCCATAGAAGAAGAGTTGACTTTGTTTCTTAAGTTGCTAAGATTGACCGTTCATATTATCACTGTTGTCCCAGTTGAGCTAACAGATATCAGGTTTTCTGACACCTCCCATTTACCCGTTGGTTTGAAACGCTGGAGAGAAGAGTTGATCAAAATTCATGAAGCTAATCTAATGACTTTGAATGAAAGTGAAATTGGCGAGGTAGCAGCTGAACTTGCAGAAGATTTTTCAGCAGCTGCTTTCACAACAAAGCGCCCTAGTCATGCTTCGTCGTCTTCAAAAGAATATCCCCGTTCCTCCCAAAACAGGAACTTAATGGTCGCAGATATTAAAGTTTTACAAGAACTTAAATCAACTATTGAGGAGCACTCTAGAGACTCTGCCTTGGTTATATTGAACATGCCTGTACCTTTGGAATCACCAACTATGCAAGCTAAATCAATGTTCACCAACTACATCGATCTTAGCGATTACTTATCACAAAATCTTGTAAGATGTATTATGGTTTATTCAAACAGTGGTAGCGAGCGTATCTTACAATAGAACTTTTGACTCCGATAAGCTGAAACGATTCGTATTACAGCGATGACATCAGTGAATAGGAACGCGATCATTCTTTATCGGAGCATACTAAGACTTCACAAGAAACTGCCGCCAGCCATGAGGTCATTGGGAGATGATTACGTGAAGAGTGAATTTAAGCGACATAAGGCTTGCGAAGGTAAATTCATCCCACCATTCATGCAGGAATGGGAGGGATATCTTAATGTGCTCAAGCAACAAGTATCTCAAAAGAGTCCTGATGATAGTGACATATCGTTTGGAAAGAAGCTGGAACCGGAAAAGCTTGAGCGATTTACTACGGAACAAGTTGGACAGCTTCATGTCCTGAAGCAAGAAGCGACTCTATTAAGACCTAAAGAACAAGATGATCATAAAGAAGACGAAGGACTTAAAGGAACTGATGACGCGAAACCTAAGAAATGAAGCAGACGGACTGAATACCGTTGTGCTTGTGGCTGAGTCGCAGTTTCATTTTGTCGCTGTGAATTTACTCTGCAATTTGACTATGGGAACATTTATAGACAGAATAAAGCGACTTTATGACAAAATAATCTTTCGGAGGGACTACGAAGCTGCACCAGACGGCGACTTTGTTCAGCAGAATCCTTTGGCCTTGGGAGATTCATCAACGGTTAACAACAGCGATGACGACGATGCAGTTTCAATTATATCGATAGACCTAAACAAGCCAGAGTATTTAACTTTCTTAAAATTCCTTGGGCCTGGCTATTTGATCGCTGTGGGTTATATGGATCCAGTAAGCTTCTGACGATGTTTGAGGTATAATTTACTCAATAGGGAAATTGGTCGACTGATTTGGCTGGAGGATCGCATTTCGGTTACACTCTGCTCTTTGTGGTTCTTCTTTCTTCTTTAACGGCGATGATGCTGCAGTCGCTGTGCGTGAAATTGGGCGTTGTAACGGGACACGATTTAGCGGAACATTGTCGAATGGCATTTTCCAAGCGCACAGCTTTCGTTTTATATTTATTGGCTGAGATCGCCATAATCGCGACTGACTTGGCTGAAGTTATAGGAAGTGCTATTGCGCTGAATTTGCTTTTTGGTTTACCGCATTCATGGGGAGTAATTATCACTGGTTTAGATGTTATTGTTATTTTATATTGGTGGGGTAAAAAGTATCAGAGATACTATGAAGTTGCAGTTATTGTTCTGGTCACTGTAATTGGAATATGTTTTATTGTTCAACTAACCTATACCAAACCGCAAATTGGTCCTTTGCTTTTTGGTTTATTGCCTAATCCTATTATTATCACAGACGTCAATATGTTCCTAGTTGCGATAGGTATTCTTGGTGCTACTGTTATGCCGCATAATCTTTATTTTCATTCTAATATTTGCCAGCAACGGAAAATTAGAATTCGAAGAACAAGTGGGATAGTGATGGGTCGAATAATGGATAATACAGGTGAGAATGATTTAGATGAACTTCAAGATTCTGTTAATCATTCTCCAATGAGCGCAATATCCTCAGGATTATCTGTAGCTGATAACGTTTATATGGAAAAAGAACTGACAATCAAGTTTGCTGTTTGGGATACAATTATTGCTTTGATTTTTGCATGGATGATCAATTCGCTAATACTTATTGTGAGCGCTTCGGCTTTTTATGCGAGCGATAGAAAAATGAATGTTGACGATATTGCTGAGGCTTATCATATGCTTAACAAGTACGTCTATCCTGGAATTGGAACAGTCTTTGCTGTTGCGCTTTTGGCTAGTGGTCAAAGTAGCACAATAACAGGAACATTGGCCGGACAGGTATAGATTCATTCTAGTTTTATGATTAAATCTTGTAGATGGTTATGAGTGGTTTTCTGAAAATGACTGTCCAGCCGTGGCTGCGACGCTTAGTAACTAGACTTATAGCCATCATACCAGCTCTTGTGACAGTGCTCGTTGTTGGAGAAGAGGGCTTAAATCAACTCATCATTATAAGCCAGGTGATTTTAAGTTTTCAATTACCCTTTGCAATCATTCCGCTTGTCATGTTCACATCTTCACCAGAAGTAATGGGCGGATCGCCTTTAAAAACATCTTACAAATGGTGGAGACGACGAACAGTAGAAGATATGGACACAGAGTCTCGATTAATGCTATCCGGAGGAGAACGATTTGTTAATTCCGCTAGGCATCATTGGTTGGGCGTGTTTATTGCATCTGTAGTGTCAGTTTTGAATGCCTATTTAGTTGTAGCCGGTTTGAACGATATTCTTAGTAAAAAATAGGCTTAAAGTGTCGAATAAAGCATAGAAAAGTATCCCACTTGGCCTTTATTTCCTTTAGTTCAGATTCCATCCACATTTTTGTTTAGTTTACCAAATATTTTACACTCGAGAAGAGCATCTTTCAATGCGATTATAAACTTATTTCTGCGCGCTACTCGTAACTGATTATTCTGGAAGTTGCCCTTGTGACGGATAAACAACTTCAATTTCACTTTTCCTTCGTCACCAACTGCTGGTTCCTCAATGTCTTCCACAGTTAAATCGATTGCCGGATAAAAATCTCTTGTATTCCCTTCGACAAAGTCTTTCATCTTGTTTTCAAGCTGCTCGATTTTCTTGGCAGGAGTATCCATCGCAATACTGATCTCAATTGCTTCGCTCTGATGACCAGACCTTCTTAAATTATAGATGAACATGTCCGCAAGCTTCTCATTAGGACAATGCATTAGTTGGCCATCAGTCCTCTCCAATAATGTCGCAGTCAACATCATTTTCTTGACTAGGTAAACTTCCTTGCCTGATCCAAGCATCACTTTGTCTCCATTATCGAAAGGATGGTAAACGAAAACAAAAAGAATAGATACAACGGCATTCTTTGCAGATTGACCAACAATCAAAGCCGTTGAGACAAATAGAGAGCTGACAGCAAGTAAATACGACTGAATTGAAAAATCGAATATGCTCAAGCAAATCAGAACGGTAATAATGATGAAGAACACCAGAAGGAAAATATCCAATCTTCCAACAGTGTCTCCTAAATCACTTAAACCGCGCTCAACTGCCCTCTTGTCTTGATAATAGTACAAAATCGCTGCTACCAATTCTTGTCTTGTCAATTCGCCATTCTCAGACAAATCCAATAAGTTAAAAGCCCTTTTCGCTTCTTCAGGCGTTGGGAATGCTGGATAGAAATCTTCAATAACCAAAAACGGCCTTCCTTCAGCAAGATTAAAATAAATGCTTTCTGCTAAATTCCTTGCTTGCTCCACGGATTTTAAATCTGTGTCTGATGATGATCCTGATAACAAGGTATTCAATGCTGCTTTGGTAACATCAGAAACAACACCTTTCGTACCTCTCATAACTGCATTCACTCCAGTTACTTCAGACAAAGCATTAACAAAACTGAACGGAGTCGATTTAAGTTTTCCTTTTTTGGTTTTACCATTGTTATCATCGGTTTCTGTTAAATTTTCTTCGCTCTTTTCCTTGTTTAAGCTCTCATTCAATTTGGTCGTTGAATCTGCAAGATCAGAAGCAGGCTTTGAGTTTTGCTTCCAAGAACTCATCAAACCGTTTGGAGGCGATGTTGTGTTTGGTGATCGTTGTTTCTTCTTCTGCTTTCGCCTTTCATTTAATCTTTCCAAAGAGTACTCAAAGAACTGATTCTTCACAATACGCTCAGAGTACGCCTTTTCATGAAAACTAACGGCTGCTAGTTGAACGATAAACTTCTCTACAAAGAACATGATCGCAGCGATCAAAATGCACAAGAGGACGCGAGCTTCAGTTGTTCCGGGAGGTGCAATATAGAAAATAGCGCCAATAATCAACCCGACAATCATCGCAACGATCAGAGCCAAATACTTGTTCAGCAGCACGACATACTCCAATTTTGGTCTCAGCCACTCAACGTAATATTTGCCAAACAAGACTCGAGTAATTCGGAGCACAAGAGCAGGCAGAACGCTAATTAAATACGCAGAACCAATGTATACAGCCCATAAGATTGCCAAATAAAAACTCCACATAACGACAGCAGTGGTTGTCTTCATGGGATAGGATAACTGAGAGACGTTCACATCAGCAGAGTACGCAAAGAGAACCACGAGCGCAGGGATCATTAAAATACCAGAACCTAACAGAATGTCAACCAAAGCACGAGCACTGGGCGGCCATTTGTAGAACCACTTCAAAAATCGCAAGAAACGCGGCAACTTTTCCACTTCAGCGAGCGTAGCACTTGTCTCAAGTTCATCTGCAATGCTGAGAACCTTCCCTGAGAGGACAGTGTCATTATTTTCTTCTAAAACTTCTAAAGCGATCTGTTCATCGACAAGAGCGTCGGTCTGCGAGGACATTTTGGGAAATCACTGACTGAACCAATCCGTCATTTCAAGCGCCCGTAATTCACCATCAGCGAAAGTTCAAAAGGGTTCTCTTCTTTTAAACGCCAAAATGAGTGACTCATCGGTTTAAATAATTTTCCATGGAACCGAAGAAGAGATTGAAATTTTTGAAACCGCGATTTTCGTGACTCAGCAATGCCAAAGGAAAATCAAAAGTTCCGTGAAGGAGTTAAGCGCATACTGGAAAGAGCAGAAGAAGCTGCATCGAATGATTTTATGGCTGCTGGGATAATGGAACCATCAATCTTGCCTATGATCAACTTTAGAGAGAGGGTCAGCTCCTTAGTTAAACAAACTGGTCCATTCCACACACTTCATCCAAAGCAGGGCGTCTATGTGACAAACATGCAATTATGGATGAAACAACTGCGATTAATATTCAAAAAAGATCATGTCTTGAGTTATCTGAATGGCAACCCTCGCGTGATATTTGATCGTTTCTTATATTTGCCTGAATGCACTTCTATGCAAGCTTTTCCTGCTGAGATTTTGTCTCGCAATGCTGTGGTTGGCGATTATCAGAAGAATGATATGTTGTGGTTGTTGGTACAATTGCCCTCTGATATCATGTATCGTTTGAGGTATGGTCACGGGACAGGGGCGCAGGTTAATGTGCTTCTGGGAAGTCAAATTCCTGTTAATGCTGGAAGGATGCGTTGGCTAATTGCTCCGTCGCTGGAGAATGTATACGTTGAGCCTGTTTTGTGCAATGGTGCGCCTTGTGCTCAATCATTTCTGGTTTACAAAGTGATTCCCAGAAAGGATCAGGAGGATGATAGAATTTCTAATGAAGCAAGACAATTGGCTGAGCTCATTAAAGACTGCTTTGTTGAATCCCCCTACAGTGATAACTTTTACGGATATGCTGGTGGTTGGGGGTATGGTTCATGTGGCTATGACTTCAAAGAAAGTCCTGAGATGTTGGTAGTTGAGATAGAACGCGACCTTCCTGGTAGAAAGAAAAGCGGTAATTGGAGAATTGGTTGTTTACTCGGAGCGAATATGATGGATAAACTGTTTGACTTAATGTTTGGTACCATTTGTTATGATCATACAGATGGCAATTATAAGGTTGTTGGTCTGAAAGTCGTTGATGAGTTAATTTCAACAGAGAAGAATCCTGTTGTTTTAGACTCTTCCAGTATTGTTCGATTTACAGAGGAAAATAGCACAGAATCGTATCAATTCCGTGGGCTTATTATGGTCCCTGCACAGCAACGACACCTGTTCGGTGTAAAATTCGCAGGAAAAGAATATGTGAATGCAGCCTTGCGCAAATACAAAAATGAAAATAGTATTGAAAAGGTTTTGAATGTTTATTTGGATGTCTATGACAAGGAGGAAGTCTATGCAAGTGATTACATCCTTGAAGCTTCTGAAGTGTGCGACTTAATGACTGTAGCGAGTAGATTGCAGAACAAGGAGATTCTGCCAAAGATCATTTCGCATGCTGCAGAAGTCGACCATAAATTGCTAGAGGAACAAGAAGTGGTAAACATTGCGGCCAAAGGTCTTGTCAAATTTGTTGAAAATGGTTCGTACAATTTGCATGTTACTAGAAGGAATCTACCTTTTTTGATGCTATTGACTAAAGAAGCGACACTGTTAAGATCAGAAGATGCACAGTACTTTAGTGACAAACTCTGTATGAGAATTCACGGATTTTGCCGTCGTCATATTGTGGAGTTGCTCAAAGAACCCGAGTTAATGACTAAGATTCTAGACCATTACGAAAAGTTTCAATACTGTGAGTATTACGAGGCGCTTTTGGAATTCATTGAAAAGAACAGCAAATCTGAATAAAGAAGAGTCTATTGCCGCAATAATTACCACAGCGTCATTCCAATCTCATTTTCTGAAGCCCAGATATCATCTTCACTAAGATTATTGAATATGTCAGACAGATTTCCATGTAAAACATCAAGGTCTTGATCATTAAGAAAACTGTCTTCGTGCAGTATTCCATTTGAGCTTTCTGGAGGCGTGGGGATATCATTCCAAAAGGAATCAAGATCAGGAACAACTTCTATATGCCGTAACTTCTCATGTGTTTCTTCCAAGATGGTTTTGTAAGAATTTATGCTTTCTGCAATCAACTCAGAAAGTTTTGTATGCGTTTCTGTGTTTGCCATGGATCTGTCAGGAAGAATACCCAAATCTTTGATAGCGGTCTCGTAATTACAAATGCGCTCTTTGAATTCATCAGTTCCAAATTCAGCCGCTTCATCGACAGACTCCAGCAACTCCTTATCACCAGAAAACATTTTTAATTTCATCTCGACAGAATCGAGCCCTTTCTCAAAGTATTTCATCAGTGGCACAGCAAACTCATCGTATTTTGTAGGGAATCTTCCTTTTGCGTCAAATTCCTTCATAAAGTAATACAACTCATTGCTGCGTGGCTCATAGGCAACAAATGACAGGCATTTCGATTGACAGATCATATCCCAACAGACATAAATCAAATCCTCTTGCACGGGATCACGCTCTGAAGCATATGAACAAAGAGCACTAACAGCCTCCCATACCGCTGGCATGCCTTCAATATCATATACACCAAGACGCCGTGGTTGTGTCTTGTACATTGCATACAATCCGTAAAGTGCAGCAATCTTCACATGCACATTCTCACCAGCGACCAGATATTTGATAAAGTGCGCATAAATTTCCGCCATGAAAGATCGCCTGTTGTTAATATCTACACATCCAAAGTGCAACAGAGCAAATCGCATTTCGTCCCATATTTCTTTGAATGCAGAATAATCAGCTGTTTCACGTTCAGCGTATTTATACACGAGCCCTCCAACGTCTTTTGCCATATTCGCACGCGATGCTGCTTCGTGTTGTGTTACAGGCAAATCTTCCAAGTGATATCTAAATCCATTCGATCTGCTTCGAATCATCAATTTGCGAAGAAAAGCACGAGCGCATTCAACGTTTCAGCTTTTAAATATTAAACGCTTTGCGCTTTGACTCTTAGAAAAATCATGCCGAGAGAAGAGAAAGAAGAGGACAGAGAAGATATTCTAATGCAGGTTGACAGTATTCTAAAGTAATTGATGTTTTTCTTGAGCCAAGAAATGCCAGGCACAGAAGAGGAGTAGAGGCTAGAAGAAGCAATTGAAGAATTATTGGAATTAAAAGCTTTTCTCGAATGTTGCGAATAAACTAATGGCTAACTGTTCATTATACTCAACTAAGGATAGGTAAGTTGTATGAGCGCTCGAAATTTCAAAACCCTAAACGCAAAGCTTAAAAGCTTGGTCTATCCTAATTAAGCTGCTTCAAAGCTCGCTTCAATGCAAATCTTGAGCATTACCGGTCTGTCGGTATCCGTAATAGTTTCGCGGTTTCTGACGCATTATGACGGCGTTATGCGTTTGTCGATCCTTTCCAAACGCTTCACAGTTTCAGAACTCTGAATTTCCTCAAAATGACTAAACCTGAGCATCATCACTCAAAGAATGAGTCTGTAAAGGAGCATCATCTGACACGGTAGGCATCTGTGTGCTTTGCTTTGCTTAAATTGTAAAGCAAGTTGGATTATCATCCACACGAGAAGAAGCACGGCGCTGGAGCAGGAAATTGGGGCAAGCAAGTTGATGAAGATATTCTGTCTGAGCAGAATGTGCGTGCTCATAATGAAACAGAACCAGAGCGCAATGCTGAAGCAAAAATCAATGTAAACACGCTAACTTTTGGTTTCATTAACTTTTCAGGTTGTCACGGCAGAACAGTTCGAAAAGATGCGCACCACTGCGAACGAATGATAATTCAGCGTCAATGAATAAATTTACTCTAATTGTTTTCAACGCCCGAAGTTCTCGTCAATGTGCTTCATGTTTTAGTTCCATCAATAAGCTGTTGCACCTCAAACTCCCTTTACTTCCGCGTCGTACCTCTTCGAGAAGTGCTTGCTGTGAATGAACTCATGTTGGCAATATCCAATTGTTTCATGCTCTTAGTTTCCTTCTTTGTTGTCTTTGTCGTAGCTTTTCGTTTCTTTGGAACAACTTCTTCCACTTCCTCGCTTTCATCTTCATCTTCACAATTTAACTGATTTCGTTTTTCCTGAGCCACATTCTTGTTCTCATCAGGTCTGAAACTAAAATCATCATCATCCTGTGAATCCAAGACAATAACATGATCATCGTCGTCGTCTTCGCTGATTTCCATTTTGGTTGACTACACATTTAATCGTTACAATTAACAAGAAACCTTTTTGGATTTTGTAGCTTTGGGTTTAGAAGAAGCAGAGCGGGACTGAGTCGTTGCCCTCTTCTTCGGCTCTGGCTTTGTAGTTGTTTCAGCTGAAAACTCTCCATCAAAATCATCATTAAAAGCATCTTCAATTGAATCTTTCATAGTTTTCTGCAGATTCTAAAAGTTAATAATCGCTTTAGATGCTAAGACATACCAGAATTGGGCCTTTGCCCTTGTTGTACTTCTCGTCTCGTTTCGACTTTTCTTCTCTGGCTTTCAAAACAATATCTTGAGCTGTTG